>JAKTRE010000012.1:0-226726 GCA_030579555.1 Saturnispora silvae | reverse complement strand
CAGCGGCTCTGGTTGCGCCGCAATTAGCGTTTGAAAGTTGCATAGACGACTAAAACAGCACCGCTCATCATAAAAGCGCGTCTTTTCTCCACCAAAGTAGCTTTTAAGATTGAAATAATTCAGCCTGGCATTAGCTTCAAACTCCGAACGTTTTATCTTGGCTGGTTCCAAAGTTATTGGCGTTTTTATCAATAAAAAGTGAAGCGGCAATTTTTTTTACTTTTAAATGCTCAACATAAAGTGCTAATTGGGAAACACACAGTTTGCCCGTTGAAAGGTTGATATTACTGATTGATTTATCAATTTTTAAAATTTATTTTTTTATTTACTTAGTTGTTCAATGTTTATGTTTAAATGATATTTGTTGTTTGTGCTTTTCATTTATTCCACAAAATAGCAATTATTTATCAATGCATTATCTTCGAACAATTCAAAGTTCTTATTCTTATTTATCTGGTTTCGAATGTTTGGATTTTTAATTAATTAATTTTTAAACTTTATTTTTTCATTTGATTAACTTTAAAAGCATTTGCTATTATTTTGCCACTAATTCCTCAACATAGTTGATGTTCATATACTTATCAGTTTTAAGACTTTACGTTTCTAATTGTTTAATTTTTGAACATTGAATTTTCATTAAGTTGAAAGTGTATACTCTATAAGATAATCTGCAAGTAGTAACTAACTAACAGACTCAGTTATATAAAATTCCCTAAAAACATATTCACCTGTTGGATATTCCAGCTTTGAACTATCTTTATTATTAAATTTTTAGTATGCCAAATTGGTCAAAAATGTTGAATTTGCTCAGCAAAGTCATCTTTTCTAAGCGCATTTCCTCGCCCTCTTCCTCTTCTTGCCAGATTAAACGATGAAACCATTCTATTGGACTAATATTGTCGACAAGTGCTCAGCAGGTTGACAGCCTGGGAAAAAAAGATTGCAGCACCTGAGTTTCGCGTATGGTCTCCCACTACACTACTCGGTCAGGCTCTCAGCGGCTTAACTACAGTTGATCGGACGGGAAACGGTGCTTTCCGCTAGATATGGCCGCAATCAATATGGTTTGTTTTGCGTGGAACCATTGGCAGTGCAGCGACGTGTAGGAAAATAGTGGGCGTCAATGATGGCTGGTGCACAGGTAAACTGAAACCAAACAAACTAATCAACCTACTTTCCTAGCCTGGCTCATCGTTTGTTAAATTACTTTGATCGCACTGAGCGTCGGCGAAGTGCAATCCAGCATCCAAAGTTGCTTCGCAATTTTCAAATGGTCTGAAGACAAATCAGACAACAAGGGCTTAACCTCAGCAAATCGTAACAACAAGGCTACTCTACTGCCAACTATACCCCGTTACACTTATAAGTTGTATGGAAAAGATTTATCCCCGCTCATGGCAACATTGACACCCGCTGGCAAGACACCTGTTCCTAAGGGGTGTGTTCCGAAAAATGAGAGGCTAAATTATTTTGGCTCAAGTCTTTAGTGGATGTGATTTACCGATACAACCTGATGAATCTACTATAAAAGGTATTGTTATCACTGATAATAGAAAGGGAGCAGCAATAAAAGTTCTTTATGATTATTCAGGAAATAGGAAACTGAAAATTTAATGACGCAAGTGAAATCGTGTTATATGTTTATGAAAATTCAACTCATTTGGCGACTGAAATTCTTTTTTCCAATATTTCAAACTTAATCAAAAGTGATATAGTAAACAGTCAAGTGGTAATAAATAATGCAGAAAGAATTTAAATTAATTTATTCTGAAATAGCAGATATGGTTCAATTAGCTTATAATACAGGTAAAAATAATATTGTTAATATAAAAATGTTGAAGTAGCTGCTGTAGAAATGATTTTTCGAATTATGGGTATTATTCGCATTTGAAGGCTTTATTGTATTTGCTATAGCCAATATAACATTGTTATTAATTACTAGTGGCATATCTAGAGAAATTAATGCTGAAGATCTTATTACAACTTTAGTAGGCTTTTGTACCCTTAATAGGTAAAATCAAAGTCACACCTCTATTTGAAGATATAATTTATGATTTACCAAAAAAAAATATTGAACGATAAGTTATATTAAATATATAAAAGAATACACAATAAAATTAGGAGAACTTACTTGTGAATAATAAATTTCCATAATTAATTTTATCTTCGATTGATATTTGAATAGGAGGATTAATATTTTTAGAATTTTTAAAATCTAAATGTCTATACCAAATATTCATTTTTTTATTTTTATCTAACATATCATTAATTACATATTTACAATTATAAAATTCTGCAATAGATAATATATCTAAATCCGGTAATAAATTTAAATTATCATAAAAATCTCTCTTAACACTTTTACACATTATAAATACAACTATTATATTATATTTTAAATGAGATCTAATTAAATATAAATCTTGGATTACCGATAATTTAGGAAACATATGTGTGAATAAATAAAAAATATCATGCTCTTTTAATAAATTTGTAACAGGTAAATCATAAACAATTAAATTAGATAATGCTAATGAAAATTTATGTTCGTCAAACATATTTTTATTTTTAAAAATATAATAAGATAATAAAAAATTATATTTAATATCTTCTATAGAAAAATTGAAAAAAGGTATTTCAATATCTAAGAAATAAATTATTCTTTCTATACTAGAACAATTAACAATGCATATATCATTAGAATAATTTATATCTATTTCATCATAAGCGAAATTATAAAAATGTTCGCCCAATTCTTCTGAATAACGACAAATATAACCATCATAAAACTCAAAAAAATTTGTAGGATTTATAAAAATATAATCTTTAAAATTATTCAATATATCAAACCATTTATTTTCTTTAGCTAAAATATATACTAAATTTTTATAACTTTCATTAATTTCTAATAATTTAATACATGTATCTTTACTTGGGCAATATGGATACCAAAAATTATAAGGAACACATTCTTCAATAATTTCATCTTCTAAATAATTATTCATTATATAAGAAGCAGAAATAGATCTTAATATATTTTCAGATTTAATATTATAATATTTATGAATAGTTCTAGCAAAATTAAAATTAAATCTAACTCCTCTACAAATATAATATTCTAAAGATTCCTTATTATAATCTATAAAAGGATTAAAAATCCCTTGATAACAAAGAAACATTTCTATATTATCAAATTTATTCGATATTTGACTTATTTTAACTTTATCCATACTAAAAAACTGAACTCTTTTAACTCTAAAAATCTCCGTCTTTTTGGCTGCCAATTTTGTACGGGGGATCTAGTGGGAAATTAAGATGTATGCGAACTGTGTGTTTTTTTATCTTGCAGGGGCCGTCTCTTGCGAAAAAAAATTCCATTACTTCGTAATTTTTTGGTATTTAGGTGTTCAGGTTAGCGGTGGCCAATGGTTGGGGTCTTGAAGCAGTCTATCTTTTGCTTCGCGGATGGTTACCTGATTGATACTCATTGTTTACGGTTCTGGTAAAGTCTGTGGTGCTTTATGTTCTACGGATCACCCCAGAGCCAACCGCTTGGGTGCCCGCGACAAAGTTGTAACACATGGTTTAGTATTTTTAATCATGGCCTCCCCATACAGCCCCGTCTACTCATTTAAACAAGCCGCCAGCCCCCTACCACTTCTACAACATTGGTTGGTCATTGGTATCCAGTTTCCCGAAACCCTGATCTTCGAATCGTTTGATCGTTTCACTTTTTCATAATGGGTAAACTTTTAACTGCGTGTGATGATATTATGTGACTTTGAACCACGATCAAAATTTTATAGTTTGGCTTAGAATACTTTGAGCTATGGTTTGGAATAAGGGGTTTCAACTTGCGACAATCTTTATTAATGTCTAATTATTTATCTAAGGTTATACTTTCTTCAAACACACCATCTTTTTGGCTTTGACAAGTTTACTAACATCAAGCAAATGGTTAAGAAGGCATAAGCATACTGACAAGGATAATGTCTTAATGTTATACCTTCCTATCTTTAATTGGAGACTGGTTTTAATCTAATATGTCATAAATTAAAAAATAACCAGGTGAAAGATTTTATAACATAATACAGCAAAAGGGTTGTATGTCTCAAAAAAAACTGAACTGCGATTACACTGCTAGCTTTTTTGAAAAAGCCTGTAAAGTATTATTAAAGTTTAAGACTCTAGCCTATTAAACCACTATATCTCGAGAGTATTAAAATTGTAAAAATAAGCCAATCTGAAATATGACGTATCAGCAAATATTCATCAGATAATCTAATTTTTCATCCCTGGGCGTGACCTAAATATCCAAATAAGGAATCTGTGACAAGATATGCTTATGCGTGAATTGTGCTTAACAATTTTTCTTATCGTAAGCAAAAAATGCTCATTACATCATCGATTGAGATTTTTTTGCTTCATAGGCGTAAGTACCTCAATAATATATAAGGAAGGTTTTTCCGAACTCAGAATGAATTAATCCAGGTTTATAATCATTCTAACGTTTATAAACACGAATATGCAAACTACTGCCACTACCACAACCCAAGTTGCCAAGAACTGTTGCTGCAGCAATGAAGAATTGAAAACCTGTTGCCAAAAAGTTGAAAATCAATGCAAATGTGAATCCTGCAAATACGAATCCTGCAAATGTACTTCTTGCAAATGTGGATCTTGCAAATGCGAATCTTGCAAATATGAATCATGCAAATGCAAATCCTGCCAATGTACTTCTTGCAAATGTTCTTCTTGCAAATGTTGAAAAGTTTTAACACTGTTTTGAGTTAACTTAAGAAAAATCCTAGACCACGCCGCTGTTTGTTCATGAATATCATGATTCGAGTCTAAATTTGCTGTTTCATAGTTTCTTTTATAATAAAATATTTTAAAATTATTCTATCACTTATTAGGTGTTGTAACAAATGACGGTTATAACAGATATGTAAAGCAAAAGTTGAACATATAATGTGTGATGAGAAATATATTCTGCAGCTCCAGTAAGAGTGATAAGCTCTAGTAATGAGCAATTTAAAATCTTGAAATGCCGAGTCAAGAGAATTAATAATTCAAAAGCTTGTAGCTGAAAAACTTAACTTAGCAACAAAGTATAGCTACTATACGAGTTTATTCATTACAAAAGAATAACACATGATACAGGAATAGGTCAACGTCTATATTCTAAATAGGTTGGATGCTGTGTTCAAATCATAATTTCCCATACACTAGCGGTAAGTTCATCTTGAAAATCAAAAATATCAAATGGACAACTAATGAATACAACTGTGGAGTCATTGCCGCAGTAGGTAGCTTTAAGTTCAAAAATAAGCCGATCCAAAAAAAATTAATATCTCTAATTTTTAGACCTGAGTTTCTTTCATTAGCTGCACTGGCAAACCTTGTTTGGTTTTTTGGATTAAAACTATTTATATCGGGAGCTTCGTGCAGCTTTAAAGGCTTTAAAAAGAGTCCCGGTTAATTGAGGCGAGCCGATAATTTGTGCAATCACGTGATGTGAAAATTATTTTTAGAGTTCTGATAAATTTTTTTGATACTAGCAGACAAGTCTTTATCGGGGAATTCTGAATATTCCATTATTTCATTTCTTTGAATTTTTATGATTTCTTCAACAAAAAATTATTTAACACGTACCAAATGTTTATGATGATGTAGAATTTCTTGATAAGTAAATCTATACTGTTTTAATTCATTTTTAACTTTTAAGCTCAGCGATACGGAATTTTAAAAAAGTAGCTCGGCAAGTGGTAGGTTTCAAGCCTGTTTGTATTTGAATATTCAACCATTACAATGTAGCTTGTATAACGAGTACCGGTGAAGTAAGTCCTGGTTCAAAAATAAGGATAATGACTGAAACAAAGAAATAAGTCACGTGGCATAAAAAATAAACTCGCAGTCCTAACGAACAATACCTGAGAAGAGACGTTCAAACAAGTTTTCCTAAACTCAATCTATAAAACTGCAAGAAAAATTCTTCTATAGTGCGTGCTGTAGTCAGGGTGACTCTTTTTCGTCGTTGAAAAAGTGAAAGTGCGAGTTTGAGGCATTTTTTCTTTGTTCTTTATATAAATATCACGCTTTTAAAAAATTTCATACAAATTGAAATACACAAACTCAATAAAATTGAAAATATTATTTAATGGGGTGAAAGATTATGAGGTATGGTATATAACAAATTCAAGCTAATATTCTTAATTTTAAGTATCTATTGACATTGTTTTAGAGTGCTGAACTTTACAAAAAAGAAGAAAAGACGTTAAATTAACCTTTTGTGTTCGCTGTAAATCGATAGAAAAATAATCAAGAGTTTTTAATTTTCATCATTTTTTTATTTATTGAAATATGCAAATACATTCTAATTTTAGGTTCCACACATGAAACCAAACCAAACTGTCTTCTAAGAGCAGCTCATTTATTTGGACTAATTTTAAATGCTATACCTCTAGTGTTGCAAATGATATACGTATTTTTTTAAGACAACAACCAGGATGTTGTCATAAAGGAAATGCTCAGATGCTCATTATTCTAGTTGTGAACAATTGCCACTTATTTAATTTCAGATTAAGTTAGATTAGTTAAATTAATTAATTAAATAAATAAATAAGATATAATTAAGAACAAATGGATGTGAAGGGCTTAGAAAATTGCCAACTTCAGTCTGAAAGGAGACTTACCATTATTAGTTGAAAATGAAGACTTTTCATCATCATGAACAGCCTTTGCCAAAGAAGCAGCGGAGCGAATCTTGGTTCCTTTACCAAATGCAAACCCTGGATAGTAAATAGTTAACGCCACAACCGCCAATAGTATCATCAGTGCATCTAAACAAAAGAAGTCAGTTTCATTATTGAACAAACTAGAATTCCAACCTTCAACCGTTTTAATCAATCTGTAAATTGATCTAACAAACAAACAGAGGATTGCCAAAGAAAAAATTGGAAAAAGTAGTGGGAACTGTTTTCTGTTTCTAATGGATTCATATTCTTGCATGAACGGCTTATCTGTTTTGGAGATTTTCAAACAGAAGCTGTACCAAATGACTTGGAAGACAAAAATGGTGAAGATTTGTAGAGCTAGCCCAAATAATAAGAGTGATCTACCAACATTCCACTGGCCTTTAATCATTAAGACATTGCCAACACTCTGTAGGACCACCGCAATGACATCAGTAATGATCAAAACTATGGAAGACAAAGAAGGCTTGACAAAGGTGAATTGCTCACCGTAGACGTAAACGAATTTAGACATCACAAAATACATCCCCGACAACACGAACCTGGCAGAAATATTGAGGCAGATACTTTGCATCATGAAGGCTTGGGAGGATTCAATGTCAAAATGAAACCAAATACGGCCCGCATACCCGAGACAAGATAGAATCAAAGCACAAGCCCAATTGAGCATGAATTTCCATTGGGAGTAATAGAGCCCAAGGCCTAGCTGAGCCGCAAGCAGAATTCCAAAGAGAATGCCAAACGCCAGGTTACCCCCAAACGACGGAATCCCACCGATGCCGTAGGAATTCTCAGCAGCCGCGAGTGTTTCCTTTGAGAGAAGAGCAGAAGGATCGTTAGCGAAGTCCATTTGATTGTGTGAAAAGGGATATTTGAGGGAGAGCACGGACAAAGGAGGGGTTCAAAGCTGTTTATATAGCCGTCAAAAAAGGGCTTAAGTTTGCGTGAGTTAAAGCCCTTTGTGCAAGGCTTGGCACTAGCCAAGAAAGAACAATAGAAAGCTGAGCCTCCCTAAAAGGGGCTCAGCAACGGCTAAGAGGCTGAGACTTGTGTCAACAGCCAGCCCAATCACACTAACTATGCAGTTCTGTACATGACACTCTACAGAGAATAGTTACCAGAGGTCGGTCTATTGGTTTCGGAGCTATTTTGGACCAAGGAGGCCCAGCAGCGGCGAGGAGGTTGAAATTATGTCAACAGATAATACAATACACACTACTATACAGTTCAGTGCACAGCGACTTCACCGAGCCTCATCCCCCGAGGCCTCTCTACTGGTTCCGGTGCCAACTTGGAAGACGACCGGCTGCGGCGGATGCGTTGCCTTGAAGAGCTTTCTGGCCTCGAACTCTACCGACAGACGTGGCGGCAAGCCGTAGCGTCTGGCGTAATCGGAGTACTCGTCAAAAGGTTTGGTGTTAGCTCTGCAGGCAGCCATTGCAAGGGGAACAAGCGACTGGTCAAAGCAGGCCGCGCAACTGTCGCAACCGAGCTATATAAGCCATACGGCTCCTGATCCAGCAGAATCCCTTGTCCGGCAGACCATGCTGAGCACATGAGCACCCGATAGAGGGTCTAGAAATTTGACTTATTACTAAGGGCGATAATGGGTATAAAAAGAGGGCTGTGTACAGGCACAACCACAGCTTTATCGACCGATAATCCAGCGATAAATGAGTGCATTCTACGACTTCACACCAACAGACAACAAGGGCCAGCCATTCCCATTCAAGCAGCTCGAGGGCAAGGTTGTGCTTGTGGTGAACGTGGCCTCGAAGTGCGGGTTCACCAAGCAGTACGCGGGTTTGGAGAGCTTGTACAAGAAGTACAAGGACCAGGGCGTCGAGATCATCGGGTTCCCATGCAATCAGTTCGGGTCGCAGGAGCCGGGTAGCGCCGAGGAGATTGCCGAGTTCTGCTCTCTCAACTTCGGCGTCAGCTTCCCGTTGATGGCCAAGATCGAGGTCAACGGTGACCACACGGACGAGGTGTACAAGTGGCTCAAGAAGCAGAAGAGCGGGCTCTTGGGCTTGACCAGAATCAAGTGGAACTTCGAGAAGTTCCTCATCGACAAGAAGGGTAACGTGGTCGAGAGATACTCGTCGCTCGCCACCCCGGAGAGCATCGAAGACGACCTCAAGAAGTTGCTCTAGTTTGGTCCCGGGTACAGTGTTTGTGCTGAGGTCTCTTTCCACAGCGTTTGTGTTGGGGTCTCTTCCCACAGCTTTTTGTGCTGCGGTCTCTTCCGACGCTATTTGATAGTCCCTTGCTATAGTTTTGATAGTCTCTTCCTTTAGTTATGATAGTCTGTTCTTTTCTTCACAGTAGTCCATTCATGGCGAGCTCAAGCTACGACAGCTCGAGTTACGACGCGCAGCTCTTTTGAGTAAGTCTGAAGCGTGCACAAGCTCCTCATTGAACGGTCACGTGGTCGCTTGCTCGCTCGCTCGCCTTGGGACGAGACGCAAGAGTTGCTACAGTTATTTGTCTGATCTCTCTTCTTTCTCTAATAGCGAGTAACAGCCTTATGCAGAGCTCGTACTACGACGTGTTGGACGTCGCGCCCGACGCGGGCGACGCCGACATCAAGCGCGCGTACAAGCGCAGCGCGCTGCGATGGCATCCTGACCGCCCTGGCGGCGACTCGCGCATGTTCCAGATGGTGGGCACCGCGTACGAGACGCTGCGCGACCCGCAGCTGCGACTGCGCTACGACCAGCAGCTGCAGGAGCTCCTGCAACAGCAGCAGCAGCAGCAGCCCGCCGCCAAACGCGTCTCCTCGGACCAGACGCCGTTGCCGCCAGCCAAACGCCAGCACCGCGAGGACCCGCTGCTGGCGCTCTTTGGCGCCAGCGACGACGCGCTCTGGGACGTCTACGCGTGTGTGGCCCCCGACAGGGTCTTCAGCAGTCTCCAGGACCTGCTGGCCGCGCTGGACGCGTTCGAAACCGCTGTGGCTCGCTACAGACGCGGGCGTCGCGAGGGCGACGCGCGCGCGTTCGCGCAACTCGGACCGGGCTCCGAGTTCCGCACCGGCCTCGCCGCCGCCTACGAGCGCGACAGCGAGGTGTGTCTGATGGAGTCGCGCTTCAAGCACAGCGCTGGATCCATGCTAATAAGCAGCCTTATGTAATATTAATTAATTGCTCCTCTGTCGAGTTTGCCCTCGTGATCTTCTGCTCCTGTTATCTCTCGCACCATGGACACTACCGCCGAGATCGAGCCTGCTTCGCTGCCAGGGAACTACTCTGCGCGCAAAAACCTGCGTTGGAACGAGGCCGGGGCCGCCGCGGACGGCCCCAAGGCGTCGGCCAAAGACCAGCAGTCGCTGGCCTCCTCCTCTGTGACGTTCAGCGAGGAGAGCGACGCGATCCACAACAACATCCCCAAAACGCACATCTCGCCTGCGCAGATGTACTCCACGGAGTCGGGCCACATGTTCCACGCGGGGTCGATCTGCATTGTGCTCGTGGGGTTGCCGGGCAGAGGCAAAACCAACTTGTCGATCTCGCTCTGCAGATATCTTCGCTGGTTGGGCGTCAGAACGCAGCTCTTCCATTTGAGCGACTACAGACGAAAGCAGATGGCGCAGCCGGAGGTGGAGCAGCAGACAAACCTCGAGGACAAGCTGTTCATGAACAAAATTAAGCAGCTGGCGCTGAACGACATTGTCGACTACTTCAAGAAGGACGACGGCCAGATAGCCATCTACGACGCGATCAACGGGTCCTCGAACGACAGACACCAGCTCGCTCTGCAGTTGAAGGAAAACAACATCAAGTGTCTCTTCATCGAATCGTTGATCGACGACGAGGCGCTCTTGTCTGACAACGTCAGAGACTCCATCAACTCGCCAGATTACGCCAATTGGGGCAAGGCCGAGGCGCTGATCGACTTCAGAAACAAAATCAAGTTCGCTCAGCAGTCCTATGAAACCATCAACCCCAACTCCAACCTCTCATTCATCAAATCGTTCAACTTCGGCCAGAAAATCGAAATCAATAAACTCAAACACGACTTTCTAATGACCAAAATCATCTTCTATATTCTTAACACGAAGATCAAGTCTCATTCCATCTATTTTGCAAGATGTTCCTTAAATACAATCAACTTCAAGGAAGATCCGCCAATAACTGAAGCTGCACAAAACTTTGTCAAGAAAATCTATAACACCCTATGCTCAGACTACCCTAATGATCAGTTGCCTCATGATTTAATGATTTGGACCTCAACTAGATTGAGAACCCAGCAGTCTGCCCAAATTTTCAAAGATACCGGTTTAGAAGTCAAACACAGACCTGAATTGACTCAATTGAATCCAGGTAAATCCGAGTCTTTAAGTGATGACCAATTGAAAAAATTATTCCCTGAAGAATACAATCGTCACCAGAATGACCCTTACCACCATCGTTACCCAAGAGGTGAGTCCTATCATGACTTGGCATTGAAAATTGAACCTCTCATTCTAGAAATGGAAAAACTAAGTAATGATATCTTAATCATTTGTGACGAAACTATCACTAGAATCTTTTATGGTTACTTAATGGCCATGAATGCCAATGACATTCCTCAAATGAAATTTCCTAAAAACGAAGTCATTAAAGTAACTTACAATGCCTATGGTAACGTGGCTAGAAGGTTGAAGGTCGAAGGTGTGGAATTAGATCAAGTTTAGCCCACCCACCCTCTTCATTGATTATTTAAGATTGTGTCTGTCTCATTTTATAGATTTTTGTTCTCCTTATATCAAATAATATTATTATCAAATACCACACCCTGTTTTTCTTAATATAATATATCTTTCAAAGCTATAAAAAATTTAAATACAAACAAACTAAAGAAGTAAGCCCGAGACTTACTGACGTATATAGAAATAATAAAAGTAGAAGTAATAGTACAAAAACAAAGATATTCCACTCAAAGTGAGTGCGTCAATCTTGTTTTTATTGTTGGCTTACATCAAAAATGTCAATAATGCTAACAATGGAGCAAAAATTAATGATGCCCCAAGTGAGTTAGCACCATTGAATTCAGTTTCTGGGACAATAGCACCAGTGGCAATTGGACCCGAGGAAGAAGAAGAACCACCAAGAGCAGTACTCACTGCATCGTTGTTAGAAGACCCATTCTTGGCTCTTGTTGTCTGGATAGTTGATTGAGTGGTGATGACAGTTGGTGACATGGTGACAATTGTAGTATCGTGACCAGCTTCCACAGATGTAATATCACATGGGACAATTTCAGTTGAAACTATCCATTTGGTGATAATAACATCATTATCATCAACAGTCAACTGAGGTTCAACATCAACTTTAGTTGTTTGTGTGATATGGTAAGTTTTACCTGGAATGTGAGTTGTATAGGTGACTGGAACGTTGGTTGTAATAATTTGTGGCTTAACAGTGGCAATCACTTGACAGTTTGAATCACATTTCACGTGAACGATTTCTAATGGTGCAGTGTAGGTGACATTGTTATCAGTGAAAACAGTTGATGCTCTCAATGTGTAATCGGCTTGACCATAAATGGTAGCGGAACGCGTACCAACAAACTCACCGTTAGCTCCAGTGGAACCATTAGCATTACCATTTGAACCAGCACCTTCACCAGCACCATTAGTGGCAGTAGTACCAGTGGTGGTATTACCAGAACCAGAACCAGAACCAGAACCAGAACCAGAACCATTGGAAGAAGCGGCGGCAGAACCTGGAACAGAAACAGCACCGCCTGCAGCAGCACCAGAACCAGCACTAGTACCAGCAGCAGAAGTAGTACCAGCAGCAGTAGTAGTACCAGCAGCAGCAGAACCAGAAGGATTGGCTGGAATAGACCCACCAGTAGATGTGGTTTGCTGAGCAACAGATGAGCTGAAGTTACCAGTAGGAGTCTCTAATAGAGTTACTGTAATCTGTCTGAATTGACCATCATTTAACAATTCGGTGAAAACGGCAGTGGTTGTACCAGTGTAAGGTTTGTCCCATCCAACAGCAGTTGGTGTTGGAATCAAAACGGCGACATTTAAAGATTCAGTATTGTCTCTCTTGAATAACCCACCTGATGGCACCGACATGACATTATTTTGGTAGAAGAGGGTAATTGTAGAGGTAGTAGTACCAGACCAGACGTAGACGTTAGATGGCTCCAAAGTTGGGTAAGTGGTAGTAGTAGGGGTGGTGGCAGTGGTGGTACCAGAAGCTTGGGTAGTAGGAGTAGTGGTTTCAGCATCAGATGAGGTAGAGGAGGAAGATGATGTAGTTTCTTCAGTTGAAGAAGAAGTAACTGCACTTGATTGAGCCACAGAGGTGGTGGTTTGAGCATCAGTTGAAGTGGAGGAAGAAGTGTTGTTCCCCACACTAGGTTGAGCAACATTAGAAATGGCAGTAGTAGTTTCACTGGTGGTAGTTTCACTTGTTGAAGTGGAAGTAGAAGTAGAAGTAGAAGTGGTGGTAGTGCCAGCATTCAAAGTAGAAGAATTTTGAGTGGTGGTGGAGGTAGTGGTTGGATCAGTGTCATCATATGTACTGACAGCCTGAGAAGAAATTCTTGTACTACTGACACCACTTGGCAAACCAGAGTTTTGGTTATCCTGGATTAAAGGATCTAAAAAGACATCAGCAACAAAGGTGGTACCAGTTTCAGTAATAGTCTTGATAATTTCAGTTGAGAAATCACCGTGGATGGAGAAAGTGACAATTGGTTTGATAATTTGAACAGGCTCCGTAAGAGTGACAGGATTACCATTTTGCAATTCAGTTTCAATTGTTGTAGTAGTGTAGCCAGGAATAACGCCGTATTCTTGTTCATCACTATGAATCGACAAAACACCAGCAAGAGATTGTTGGCCTGAAGATAATTGACTGCTCAAGTTGTTAATGACATTTCCACTTGGGTCAGTGAAGGAGAATTGCAAAGAACCGTTATCTTGATTAGCAGCGGTGACAATTCTCAATGGGTAATAAACACCAGCATCTAAGTTGACGTAACCAGAAGCGCCACGGAGAGCAGAGGTGAAAATAAGATAGTTGTCAGCATTAGCGGATAAAGTTGTTTCATCACCACAATTGAAAGCACCCGAACCTAGGAAGACCATGGCGTTATCCTGAACGTTATTGACACTGATTGAGTAGATACCAGATTCAGTAGGCTGGAAATAACCTGTGAATTCCAAGATGTAGCTGCTAGGATTTAATGAACTTCCAAAACCCAAGTTGGAACCATTTGGCAAACTGAAAGTAGAGTTGGTGAAGCCACCTTGGGTTGCCAAGGCCGAATTGATTTTGTAATCAGATTCGAAGTAATTGGGTAAATTGTTGGCGATATTTGACGGATAGGTATACTGCTTGACGTTTAAACCTTGTGTGAGTTGGTCTAGCTCCAAATCACAACCGTAGAGAGCATTGACAGAAGATGAAAGCAACGTAAAGAAAATAGACTTTACGATTACTGAGTTCATGATTTCGGTATAATTTAGTTGGCAGAACGATGGACATGAGTCTGAGACAAAAGAGGGCACCAGCGCTTTTTATATACGCTTGCCAGTGGACAGATTATAGTCAGCAAGCCACCTAGGTCCATAATTGGGCCACTAAAAGATAGACAAAGAAAAATCGGATCTGCATATTATGCCAAGTTTGCTTTTGATGGTGTTTCCAATGGGGCGTTTGCGGGCCAACAAGTACCATCATAAAGCTCACCACTCGATCTATCAGGCTAAAACAGTTAGAAATAGCCTGCCGTCCGTACGCCCCCTAGAAGCCCCAATATTTACCTTTTGCACTGTCTAGAGGCCAGCCACAGGCACCGTTGAAAAACCAGGCACACGAAGATATGTAGAGTAGGCATATAATAATATGCAGTGTGGGATTTTGGGCGTGGGTGGCTGGTATAGACGAGCAGGTAAACACGGTTGAAAGCAGGGCTGCTAATCAGCATACGAGCCAACGGGGCGAGAAACTGGTGATATTGCGGATCTGATTTGCCAGATCTGCTGAGCATGTTTTGCATGGCTTGTGTTTACTTTTGTTGGCGAAAAAAATTCTTTGACTGGTATGGTGATTGATCTCCAGATCTGAAATGCAATTGTCTCTCGTTACACTCGCTGCTGCCGCTACCGTTCTGCTGACGCCTGTCGTGGCCACACCGCCAGCCTGCTTGCTTCTGTGCGCACAAGAGATTCTCAAGGACGACTCTTCGTCCTGCAATGAGTTGAAGGATATTGCCTGTGTTTGCACCAAGGAGGCTAACGCTATGAACACCTGTCTGCAGAGCAGATGTCCTAACGGGAACTACGAGGCCGGCTGGAAGGGCTTTGGTGATGCCTGTTCTAATGCTAACGCCAAGGTTGCCGTGATCAGCTCCAGCTCCAGCTCCTCCAGCTCCTCCAGCTCCTCCAGCTCTTCTTCCAGTTCATCGTCCAGCTCCAGCTCCAGCTCTAGTTCCAGCTCTTCGTCTGCTGACCCAACTACATCTAGCTCATCTACCGAAGAATCCTCCTCGACCACCAGCACCTCGGTTGTCCCATCCTCCACTTCCACATCCACCTCTTCATCTTCCACCACCTCCTCTTCTTCAGTGATTCCATCCTCTACCACCACTTCATCCTCCTCCTCCTCCTCTGAGGTGTCCTCTTCCCATGCATCTTCGTCATTCAAGACTTCCACCACCAGCAAGTCTCAAGCCGCTTCTTCTAAGGAGCAAAGCTCTTCTTCCACTCAAGAAGTGTCTTCGATCTCGTCCACCGCCAAGGGCGCTGCTGCCCACTTGGTCGTCGACGGTGTTTTGGCCGGTGCCATTTTCTTGGCCAACCTTCTCTAGATTCCCCCATTCAGTGTTATTTGTAAGACTTAATAATATCTAATTATTTCATTTATCAACATGTCGTGCTGAGCACACGCTTTCAGCACCCAATGCACGGTGTTTAGGCCAGTGCAGTTTTCTGGGCTGACAGTCTATCCCTAACCAGCTCTATTTACAAGTAGTAGACGACGTCGAGTATCTTGTCGTTCTGAACATATTTTGCTCACTGAAAGGGCAGTATCCTTATTATTCAACTGTGTCTGTTAGGTGAGAACTGAACAGATCTCATGTATTAGCAATTTGTAATGCGCTCTACTGCGTGCACATCTCGCTCCTGGAATGGATATTTAGAACAGCGCTTTTTTTGGCCTCCGGGCTCCATCCGCATCTCTTTTGTGAGACCTAAAACTTAACTGTTTCCTTTACTATCATGTCGTCCTGAGCACATCACAGAAGGGATGCTGTTTCTGTCATCCTCTTAGCCATATCCAGACTCCACACCATGTGTTAGAACCGATGCTTACGTAATTCATTTACTCACATGTCGTCTAAGCGTTTCGAGCCCACATTTTGGACATAAACTGTATATTGTTTTGACTCACTTGTTTCGATTACTAACATGTTGCTGAGCACACATTTTGCCTATGGATGGATAAAGGACGCTGAGCATCGAGCTAACGCTATCTTGGCCAGCCTTTTGACTCTTCTTTTCAAGACTGGCCATATCTCATTTGCTCTGCTTTTCTACATACCTAGCATCTAAATATTTCCGTCACTACCATGCTGAGCGTTGCTGAGCCCAGGTTTCGCTCATAGGACGGACCCGCTCTCGCGATTAGCCTCTGCACAACCAATCTTTCCTAGCTTTCCCCTCGAACCCTTCAAAGCCAGCCGGCCAAACCAGCCACGCTTTGACCTTCTTTGCCAGCACCCTGTGCTGAGCACATGAGCGCATTTTGCGCTCATTCCAAATGCCTTCAAGGAGATGACAAAAAATAACAACGTAAATAACAAACACAACACCGTTCTCTCACTGCAAATACCCCAGATGACCTCACAGCAAGCCACCGGACTCATTTCTGCCGAAGACAAGGCGCTCTTGGCCAAGATCCTCAACCAGCTGGCCGCAGACGCCGACGCGGCCGCCGAGGCCAGCGAGGAGCAGGACGAGGAGCAGGCTCTCGAGGCTGCCGAGGCGGCCTCCAGCGCCAGCGCAGGCGAGCACGCCGGCGTGGTGGGCATTGACGGCCAACAATGGACCGTCGAGCGCGTGCCGCGCGGCCTCCTCTTCACACAGCAGGCCGGTGACGCCGCCTGATGTACTCTGTGTAATTTTATCTGTATTGTATTTTAAATCTCGGACGCAATAGCTCAGCCACCGCCGCTGTGGTCCCGCGGCGGCGGTCTTAGCGGTATGCTAGCGGTGTAGTTGAGGCTCTTGCCGTCGCTATCTGTGTTTATACGGCTATATCACGTGAAATGTTTATTTTTCTTTTGCCCTTCTGTTTACGCGTCTCTCAGTCTTCTGCCAGTCTTTTGCCGGTCTTTGCTAGCTATCCCGCATGTACGACGCGTTGAGCACTCCAGACTACTTTGACAACTACCATTCGCTGCTGGAAGACAGACCGCTGGTGTGCGGGAACCTGAAGGGCCAGCGACTCAACAAGTCGGCCTTCTTCAAGGACCATTCT
This sequence comes from Saturnispora silvae, assembly GCA_030579555.1. NCBI lineage: Eukaryota > Fungi > Ascomycota > Pichiomycetes > Pichiales > Pichiaceae > Saturnispora > Saturnispora silvae. Next base: position 209,484 of record JAKTRE010000012.1, on the reverse strand, counting down.
GACTACGAGGTGCTACTGAGAAACAAAATTCCCGAGAGGTACTGGAGGTATTTTGAGGCGGCCAGCGAGGACGAGCAAGAGGCAGACGTCGATATTGAGCTGGGAAGATCCAACGCCGCCAACACCTCGCCCCAGAGACGGTCCATTTGGTCAAACGACGGCATAAAGGAAACTAAAACAGACGAAATCAACTTGAATCTCGGCAGCTTGAAGTTGAACAAGGCCAAAACTCATTCAGATGACAGTCTGGGCTCAAGCTTGAAACTCGAGTTTGACTCCTCTGCCCCAAGGGACGTAGCCAAGGGGAAAAAATCCGTCGATTTCCTCACCACTAAGATAAACGAATACAAGAAATTACCGAGCAAAACGAGGCCAGCGGACCTCGATTCCAATCTGGAGTCTTTAACGAACCAGCTTGTGTCGGAAAACTCCCACTTGAAGTCTCAAAACAGCCGTTTAATGTCAAAGTTGAACGCGGCAAACGATATTATCAAATACCAAACCAGTGCGTATGAGACTATCAGATCCAAATTGAAGAGTTATGTCTTCAAATATAACAGGGCCAATAAGGTCATCCAAAAACTACAAAACAGCGATACCACACCTTCTGACCACGAGGAGGAGGAGGACTTCAAGTCAAGTCAGATAGAAGAAATCGACCGTCAGATCTCTCAGTTGCAAGAACAGAAACGAAATCTCATAAATGATCAGAAGAGGAAACTAGAGCTAGAATCCAAATTGACAAATTCCACCGTGGTCAATATCAGTCTAACCCCTGAACTGGCCAAAATCATGGCTCAAAAGATTCTGAATTCAGATCCAACACCGGAGCCTGACCACGAATCAAAAGTAGAGTTGAACATTCCTTCTAAATCTAAAGGATTCCATCCTAACCTGAAAGACTGTCCATTTTGCCAACCAGACGTGGCTCCTACAACAATTCTGAATTCTTCCGCCTTGTCTGAATCTCAATGGGACGCTCTATTGATCCATTTGACGGATAAAATCCAAAAAAATTCCAATCTGAATCAAAATGGAAATTCAAACAAACGGGCTGAACTCTGGTAGGAGCTGCTTCTATCTTATGTATTATGAGTGTGTGTATTATACAAAGTTAATTTGCTAATTTCAAAGAAAAAATTATACAATCATCCAGATCATTACTCCAGTCTTATCTATTTCTTTCCCTTCTTCTTGCTCTTCTTTTTACTGCTTGTAGCAGCAGGAGCCTCTTGGGCTTCCGGCTGTTGTTCTGGTTTTGTTACGTTCTCGCTTGGCTGTTCTAGTGGCACAACTTCCTCCCTAGCAGTATTCATCAATAGTAAACTTAACCCGTCGATCTCGCCGACATCACCAACGTTACAGCCTCTAGGACCTAAAGCATTACACAACTTGGCGAAATCTTTATGTTTACGTGTTTGATACTGGTAATTGAGTCCATGTTGAGGTGAAGTTATCTTGAATTTCACTTGCGATTTACCGGATTTGGTGTGTGTATATGATAATGTAATGGTTGAAGAAGGTACTGACTTCAAGAGAGATGTAGATTCCAAAATGAACGTATCAATGTCTTTGATTAAAGGCATGGCTTCACTACTTTATCGAAAAAGCTCCCTCCACAAATGTGTTGAACATTTTTTTCCATACTCTCAATTTTGACCAACCTTCCTACGCGCTCAGCAAAGCAAATATATGATATTCTTTATTTCTGAACATATGGTCTTTAATTTTATATATACAAGAGATTTTTACGTATATTATATGGTACTGTCCTCAGGGCCTACTGAATTCTCTTCAAGAGAGATTCTGGAATCTTGAAAGAATTTTCCTTCAATTTTAAGAAAATAGATGGCATAACTCTACCTAGGTTCAACTGAGGTCTTTGGGCCACTTCATCGATGACGTATTGGATGAATTCCTTATCGTCGTTCTTAATGGCTTGTGTAAGCATGAAGTAGTAAGTGAACCCATTTGGTTTGGCGATTGCTCTGGAATCAGACTTTTCAGCCTTCAAAACATTAGATTCATAGAATTCTCTGGTTGCCTTGACATCCGGTGTTAATTGGTAACCCTTCAAGATAGAATTGTACATTTGGGCCGTTGGCTTAACACCAGACTTGATGGCCTTGTTATAGTATTCTAAAGCCTTGGAAACATTACCATTTTGAATCATACCGGTGATGATACCAGTGTAACCAATATCGCTGAAGGTAATATCGTTATTCTTTTCCAGTTCTAATAAGATGTAAAACCCGGTTTCCGCAGTCTGTGGGTTTTTCAACAAGTTATTAAGAACCATGAAAAGGGTGACGTTGTTTACTCTGATATCGGCTTCCTTCATGGTTTTGAGGATAGTCATCAAATGGTTCAAAGTTTCTTCGTTGCTCAACCCACTCTTACTGGCGGTTCTCATCAAAAGATTGATGATTGAAGTCCATGTGAAAATATCAGGTTGGAATTTGGAATCATGTGTCATCTTATCCAAAATGACGCTGGCTTCGGATAAAAGATTCTTGTTCATCAATTCGTTGATGATGACGTTGTATGTACCTGCATCTGCATTGAAGTCATTTTCTTGAGAATAGAGCTTGAACAATGACAATGCCTCATCAACTTTACCAGAGGCAACCAAGGTTCTGATAGTGTCACATTTCAGTTCAGAATTCCATAACTCAGGACTTTTAACCTTGATATCATTGATTAACTTCATGATTTCATCGTATTTCTTCATCTTGATTAGACATTTGATGTAGATAGAATAAGATTCAGAGTTTGGCTTTGACTGGGAGTTGATTAATCCCCAAAGAGAAGCAATAACTTCTTCCTTGTTTGCGATTCTTGAATTGAGTTGAGATAGCAATAATTGATTCCAGAACTCAATTTGCGGTTTGGAAGCATCAATAATGCCGTGCTTTTGACCAAAGGCCCACAAATCAGAAACCTTAGATGGGTGGTTAGTTTTATTGAACGCCTTCATGTAAGCACATAAGGTGCTTGGTTGAATTTCAGACTCCTTGTTGGCGTATTTAGCCAATGACTTTTCAGCTAGATCTTCCAATTTGACCAAAAGGTTAGCATCTGACATTTTGGCGATGGCGCTCAAATGCGAGTTACCATTGATGTCAAAAGACTGTGCTTTACGTTCATTCAAAACTTTGACGACCTCATTGACGACCTCTTCAGGGATCTGGTGGAACTTGAAAAACCCGAATAGCTGGCCCACGTAGATAGGTGTACCATTGGTTAGCAATTTGAAGAATTCTTCGTCAAACTTGCCCTGGGTTTCCTTTAGGGACATTATGTACAAGACGGCACCAAACTTCTTCAGGTCGATCTCAGAGCTGACTTCCTTGCCCTTGATGAAGTTCTTGAGGGCCTCAGGGTGGTCTTTGAAATACTGCAGATTTTCCACATAGACGTTCAAGGCTTTTGAATATTTCTTGTCCAAGATCAAGGATTTGATGTACTTCATCAAGTGGGAGCCGTGCAAGACCTGGTTCTTGATGAGGGAGTTGATCACTCTCTCGTACAAGATGTGGTCAGGAACGTCAATATTGGTAGCTTCCTTGATAGTGCCGATTTTCTTCAACAAGATGTTTCCCACTGGAATCACGGCTCTTCTGCTGACCTTGCCGTTTTCGACATCACGGGTCAATTTTCCAATGAACTTGTCGAACAGAGGGGTCAACTCGGTGTACTCAGCATTGACAATGTCAAATAGATCGTCCACGTTCCTTCTTCTAGGGGCTTTTGGCTTAGTGCTGGCGGTTTCCGGCGCAACCACAGTCTCACTTTGCTGCTGTGCGCTAGATTGGAACCTAACAGCCGCTTGGATTCTTTTCAAGGCCCCAGCCTGTTTCTTCACAGCCTTGACAAACATCCGTTTAATCGCTAAAGAAGGAATCGTCAATGTTGAAATTTTGAAAAATTTTATAGATGGTCCAGTTCCTCCATAATACCAGATCTGCCTGGCTCAGCACCGCTATTTAGTTTAAATATATTTGTTCAATCTCGTCCATCGAGAGCCCTAGCCAGTCTCCGTACCACAAGAAGAACTCATCTATGCGCAAGGGCCTGCTCTCGCTTTCAACATCCAACGTTAGATCTGGATCCGCCAAATGCGGCAGTATGTTTACATGTCTCTGGGTATAATCCCTGGTGAGACGGAATTCTCTCCGGATCGCCTCGTCTTCGCACAGCTTGCCATCCTCGTCGTCCTTGTCATTGCACTGGTCCCACGGAACCCAGAGACGAAGATACTCCTTGTAGTCATGGTGGTTGAAGGTCCTTTTCTGCATATCTGGGTAGAATCGCAGAAGGATGTTCTCGTACATTGAGGGGAAATGGCCTCTGGCGCCTTCGAAATACGACGGGACCATGGTTTCCAGCTCCTCAATCTTGTAGACCATGTTGTTCTTGCAATGAACCAGCTTTCTGTTATCCTGCAGTTCTTTCAATTGACGGAGTAGAATGTCTTCGTATCTGCCGCCACCTTCCAGTGCAAATATATGGTTGGTCTTGTAGTCCTTGTCGATCAATTTCTTTATCTTGTCGTTGAGCTCAACTTCACTGAGGTAATTCTCCGTCCATGCTAAGGCGGTTATGTCCAAGTACATCCCGGTCGAGATGTCAATCAATCTACCATCAATGGCGTTGTTCCCGTCTCCCTTGATTCTTGAGTAGTAGGTAGGATTGATATCAATTAAGTAGCCGGTCATGGCTGATTGTAACCCATCCTTGGCCGTATAGTCAATAATCAGCGTTTGGTTGAAATCCCTGGCTAGTCTGCTCAAGGACTCCATAGTCACAACTGCGTCGATATCGGAATCCCACGGTAGAGTTAATCCGTTGTCCATCCAGCCAAGCATCGAACCATACGCAATAAATGTCTGAAACCCATTTTGGAAACAGAAACGTAGCCACGTCCTGGCTAATCTATGAATAATCGATTGCCTAAAATCGTTCAAAATCAGGCTTGTCTGGAAGAACCTCCAATCATAATGTGACCCTAAACCTGTTTCATACAAATTGGCCTCATGCAAATATTTTGGGTGCGACCCCGTCTCTATGCGGTGTTGTTCAACATCTATCAAATTGTCAAATAGGGTTTGATCTAACCCTGAATGACTTAACGCGCTATGCATCAAAGTGTCAAGAAACTTAAATTCGTCCCAAACAAAGTTTTCGAAATTCCAATGATCAACTTTCATACCCTTTTTGACGTTGTCTAAATTGATGATACGCGACCTATCATTTCTCAATCTTTGATCCGGCGAGGTGATATAGATTTCTGAAGCTTTTCTGGATTCGGCATTCAAAATTACTTCCGTTCTGTTTCTATGTTGAGCCATGTTCCAGCCTTTTATCCAATTATCTTCCGGATTCATTTTTGTGAGCTTAGCATTAAACTCCATCAATTTCCGTACCATTGAATTGGATGTCAAAAAGTTGTCTCGTTCGTTGTATGATTCATCAACCTGTAAAACGACATTCTTGTCTCCTAGACCTAATAAATACAACCTTTTTGGATTTGGCATGTGATGATATAAATAAGATGCTGATAATAAGGCTCTTCCGGGTTCTTTGATTTTGGTATCTATAAACCGGTCAATTTGAAACTTATATGGATATTTATCATCAGGAACTTGTGGTTTGCAAACATTCATGAAGTTAGTGGAGCCTTCACACCCATAAAGCACGCAAAATGTTTGACAATCCAATGACTTAAAATCTTTAATTTTCGGCTGGAAATTATCAGAATGGTAAGCTAGCCATTCCACTAGATAGTTATCATCGAACTTCAATCGTTCGTCGAAATCGATCCAGTCATGCCAACTAAAGGGAATTTTCAGATTCATCGGAAGTGTATTTTTGTTCACCCTCATGATATTTTGGAAGTATAATAGCATTAGTGAAGAAGTAAATCTGAAATCAAACAGTTCAACCACCTTCTCGCCATGTAGAGGCGCCTTTTCCGGGTATATGTCTTCATATGTAGGTAATATGATTTGATGTAAAGGAGAAGTCATTTCCGATTCAAATGTGAACGAATCATCAAAATTCAGTGCCTGATCTTCCGATTCTATCTTAATATTGTTCAATAAATATCGGAGGATCAATAACAGCATTAATGTCAGTGTTGTTACCGCGGAAGATCTTCTATTTTTGTAGATGAATTTCGTGAATGTCTTCCATTGGTAATTCAGATCATCTTTCCAGGTGGAATCTCGAACTTTTGTCTTCGGAGAGCCATAAAAATCCTCATCGTCGTCGTCGTCAATATAATCATCAAAAATGAGATTGTCCGGATTCAAGTCCAGTTCCAGATTATCGTCTAACCGATAGGGATGTCGCAGAACTCTCTTATGAGACATAGAGAATAAGGTACATAAACCGGTCTATGAAATTTTGTATAATTTTTTGCTCATGATATACATATAATTAGGTCCCTGGCTTAATAGCTTTGCCTATACCTCAAAGAAGTTATATCTATATAACAGTAAAAGTGTTTGATTGTTTCAGATTAATTCTTAAGGAAACCGTATCTTTTCATCTCTTCAAGTGGCTTTTTCAAGCCTTGAAGGTCGAAGTATTTGTGCATACAAGAGTAGTCCACAAAAGTCTTATCCTCGAACGGGTTACAATTACATTTCCCCTTCTCTCTGATGCTCTCTCTGATAGGACAATTGCCGTAAGGATTGTGGAAATAACCAATGTCCTCAAAAAAGTGGACTTCCTTTCTGTTCAACAACAAACTGGCAGCCAAGGAATGGACCGGAGCATCACCCCATCTCTCATAGAAAAAGCCTCCGGCATGATCCAGATAGTTGAAGTAATCCTCATAGAGCTTAGAACGGAAGAAGTTCAAGTCACCAATTTCGAAGTTCGACCAGAAGTGACAGGCGTTGAAAGTTTCACCATCATCGTTTGACACAAAGCCTAACAAGTTGTCGTCGGCCAAATGATCTGGGTTTTCCTTGAAAAACTGCATGGTTGTGTCCCATAGAGTAGGACAGGTGTCTAAGTATTCGTGCATTGTCATGACAAACCCGTATTTCAGCTTATTGACTCTGAAAAACTCAAAGACATCGTATGTGATATCACAGGAGAACTTGACATCGTGGTCCACTCTCCAGTAATAATCGTAGTCCTTCAGAAGCGGGTGCTTGTAGAAAAACCCAGAGTTGAACCTGCACATGTGTCTGTAAGGTAGCGAGTCACCATAGATGATGTCCTTCATGTCGATTCTGGCCTGCTCGGCTTTCTCTTCATCCACGTACGACGGAATCGACCAGTGTTCCTTTGGAATTTTACCGTATTTGGTAACACCGGAAGCCAGACGCGAGGTTTCCTTCTTGAAGTCAGCGGAAAAGTCCTCGTCATTCAAGAAAACCCAGTCATAATGGTATTTATTGTTGAATCTGTCCTCAATATCTCTCATGGTTTGCAACAATTCCCACAAGTTGTGGTTTCTCGTCAACGTGACAAACACCCCGTTCGCTTTGCCCTTAGGTGATGCACTCTTGATGTCATTGGCCGAATGCGGCACTTCCAGCACGTTGGCTGACTTGGATCCTGAACCAAGTGATGAAAACGTATAGAATAGCATGAAAACCAAACCAAGCGCAATTGAAAAGCGCTTCACGTGACCTTTCTTATTCCACTCGTAAATCTTCTTCCTTGCTCTTAACGTCGCAGACATCTCACTATGGTGCAAAGATAGACGATATAAAGACAATAAGGATTGTGTCGTGTCGTGTCGTGTCGTGTTTTTTTCGAGCTTCCATATTTAATTGTATAAGATTTAGTTAAATAACTTCATGGATTAGAGACGAAGCGCTTATTACTGATTGCACCTGGAACAGAAGCAGGTATAGCAAATATATGGGTTTTCTCCCGCTCAAACAAGAACACAGTTCTTGTTTGGGGGTCATATGAATTATAGTAAACTAAATAATAAATTTCTAATAAAAAAGAACTGTTTTGGGTAAATCAACTAATCACCGTACTTCTCCCAACCGTCAGGCTTAGGAACGTTCTTCAACTTGTAGTACTTGTTGGTGCAGAAGTAGCCCTTGAAGGTGACGTCCTCGTTAGGGTTACAGGAACATTTGTTGGCAATTCTGACCTTTTCGTCAACAGGACAGTTGTTGAAAGGAACGTGGTAGTATCCAATGTCATCGAAGAAGTGGACCTTCTCCTTTGGCAAGAAAAGAGCAGCGGCAATAGAATGCACAGGAGCATCACCCCATCTTTCGTAGAAAAACCCACCGGCCTTGTCCAAGTAGTTGAAATAGTCCAGATAGGCAGGGGAGTTCCAGAAAGAGAGTTTCCCAATTTCAAAGTTGGACCAGTAATGGCAACCGTTGTAAGTAGCACCACCATCGTCGGAGATGAAGTCCATGAAGTTGTTCTTAGCAAGGTACTCTGGGTGCTCCCTCAAGAAGGCCTTGGTGGTGTCCCACAAGGTTGGGATGGTGGCACCGTATTCTGGGAGAGAAATAGTGAAGGAGTACTCGTAGTCGTTGTCAGCCATGAACTTGAACAAATCGTAGTTGATGTCACAGTGGATCTTGATTCCTGGCTCGACTCTCCAGTAGTAGTCGAATTGGGCCATCAGAGGGTGTCTGAAGAAGAACCCGGACTCAAAACGACACATGTGTCTGTAGGAGATGGAATCACCGTAGATGACGTTGGCCTCCTTCATCTTTTTTCTGGTCTCCGCAGCCTTGTCGACGTCAATCCACTCAGGGAAGGACCATTGGTCGTGGTCAATTTTCCCGTAATGAGTGGTACCCGACACCATACGCGAGGTTTCCCTCTTGAACTCCTCGTTGAAGTCCTCGTCATTGAGGAAAACCCAGTCGTAGTTGAATTTGTGGTTGAACTTGTCTTCCACCTGTCTGATCGACTCGAGGATCTCCCACACATCTCTGTTTCTGGCCAAGGTCACAAACGTGGCCTTCACCTTGCCTGGGGAGGTGGTCTTCGCCTTCAATTCGTCACCAGCAGCAGCCTTGCCAGCAGCAGACCCCGACCCGGAGCCTGTCAACTCCTTGCTGGAGTTGACGGCGGAGGCCGGCACCTGCGGGATAGTGTATGTCGCGGACGATCCCTTCGAGAGGATGTACCCGCAAAGAAGCAATAACGCGGCAAAGAACCCGAATCTCACGAGACGCGCGTTGGAACGGGCCATTGCAATTGCTTTCACTAAAGAGAAAGAGGTCAGTTTAATAAAAAATTGCTTTGACGCGTTCTGTTTACGTGTTCAAAAATTGAGCAAAAACATTTTTGTCGCAATATGGGTATCAAACCGAGCCGAAACAGTGACTTGGCTTGTTTGGCCGCACTTGTGTCTGCTCCAGAATTTTGTAATCAACGGATGCATTTTGGCCCCCAGACGCGTCATGTTTTCGCCAGATGCTCAGCATCTGGCTCCAGATCCCCACTAAAAAAGTTATAGATACGAAGACAGCTCAACAAATTTGCCACCCTTGTTTAATTAGCAATGGGGTTCTCGCTTCTGACAGACTCGCCGCGCTTCCTGAAGCCAGCGCTGGACTCCCGTTCTTACCGGATGATTCGGCTTTCGAACAATCTGCGCGCGCTGCTCATCCACGACCCGGAAACAGACAAATCGGCTGCTGCAATGGACGTGAACGTGGGATCTTTTGCAGATCCCAAAGATCTACCGGGGTTGGCGCATTTCTGCGAACATTTGCTCTTTCTAGGCACCCAGAAATACCCTAAGGAGAACGAGTACGGATCGTATCTCTCGCAGAACTCCGGGCATTCGAACGCGTACACCAGCTCCATGCATACAAACTACTACTTCGAAGTCAAGAATGAAGCTATGCGCGGCGCGCTCGACAGATTCTCGCAGTTCTTCATCAGTCCTTTGTTCTCACCAGCGGGTAAGGACAGAGAAATCAACGCCGTGGACAGTGAAAACAAGAAGAACTTGCAGTCTGACAACTGGAGATTGTATCAGCTTTCTAGATCCACCACCAATATCAAGCATCCATACAACGGGTTTTCAACAGGTAACAAGGCGACATTAGGAGACGTGCCTTTGGAACTCGGTCTTAATGTCAGAGATGAGCTCATCAAGTTCTACACAGAAAACTACTCCTCCAATCTGATGACCTTGTGCATCCTTTCAAATGAGTCTTTGGAGACTTTGTCCACTTGGACAGACGAGTTTTTTTCTGAGATCAAGGACAAATCCTTAAAAACTCCTTACTACCAGGAATCTCCCTTCGATTCCGACAATTACAAGGGCAAACTCTACAAGATTAAACCGATTAGAGAATCAAGAACTCTAAACATTACCTTCCCTATTCCGTCAGTTTCCCAGTATTGGAAATCGTTACCTGATCGATACATTTCTCATCTTGTAGGCCATGAATCTAAGGGCTCATTATTGTTCAATTTCAAGTCTAAGGGTTGGGCCAACGGGTTATCATGCGGTGCTGGCTTGATTTCACCGGGCTATTCTGAATTTACCATTGAAATCGAATTGACAGAATCTGGCTTGGAACATTACAATGAAATTTTGGTAGACGTGTTCAAGTATATCGAGATGCTTAAATCGGAAGGTCCTAAGGAATGGATTTTCAAAGAATTGGCAACAACCACAGCTAACAATTTCAAATTTAAACAAAAATCAGAGCCTGCGGGGACTGTAAGTAAATTGGCTAATGTTATCAGCGGGTTGTCCTATCATGAAATTGAATTCAAGGATCCTTCCAAACCAAATCCTGATATCATCGATGTTCCGTGTGGCGATATCCCATACGAAAGAGTTTTAGCTCTAAACATCATAGATGATTTTGATCCTGAAATCATAACTAAGCTTTTATCATATCTTTCGTTTGACAACTTTAGAGCCTATCTGATTTCGAAAGACATTTTTAAAGACATTCCCTCCAGTGAAATCATGAAAGAAGAATGGTATGGCACCGAATATACACGCGAAAGTTACCCGATAGATAGATTATTGAATCTTAAAGCTGACGAGGCCTACCATTTACCAGAAAAGAACGAATTCATTCCAACTGATTTCAATTTGACAGAGTTTCCATCCAGTGACTACCCAAAATTAGTTAAGATGGATCAATATTCTAAAATCTGGTATAAATCAAATACATCATTAGGTGGACCTAGATCGGCTATCACTATCAAGTTTAATTTACCAGGCTCAACTTCAACTCCATTAAACTCCCTTTATTTATCTATTTTTGTTGAATTATTGGAAGATGAGTTAAATAGCGTTGCATATTTGGCTAGCCTTGGTGGATTGCAATATCACTTTAATTTAGCCAGAGAAGGAATCAGTTTAGAAATCATCGGTTATTCTCACAAATTGAAGGTGTTGTTAACCAAATTGATCGAAACATTGAATGATTTCACCACCCATGATAACTATGAAAAAATATGGGACTGTAGAAGACAGCAGCGTTACAATATTCTGTTAGATAAGTTAAGTCGTAACTTGAAAAACTTTGGTTATTCGACTCCATATCAACAAGTCGGCCCAATTGTATCAAGTTTAGTCAATGAAAATGCATGGTTAGTTGACGATGAAATCTCTTGTTTACCTGCAATGGATTATCCATCATTGATTAATTATTGCCAAAATCTATTCAAAATTTGTTTTGTTGAAGTATTAGTTTTAGGTAATTATTCAAAGGATGAGGCACAAGATGTTCATACTATTTTGAAAACCAATCTACACAATCTAGAATCATCTATCACTTTGACCCAATCTCAGTTTACTAGAGGCAGATCTTTAATAGTTTCTAAAAATTCCAATTGGAACTATATCAAATTTAATGACGATCCGGAAAACATCAACTCTTGTATTGAAATGTTTATTCAGTTAGGTGATTTATCGGATTCTAAAGCAAGAGTTTTGAATGAATTATGTGCTCAGATTATCCACGAGCCATGTTTCACCAGATTGAGAACTCAAGAACAATTAGGTTACGTTGTCTTTAGTGGTACCAGAGAAACAAGAACAACTTTTGGTCTCAGATTTTTAATCCAAAGTGAATATCCAAGTTTTTATTTGATCCACAGGGTCAATGAATTCTTATTAAAAATAGGTGATTACTGTCAAAATATGTCCGAAGAAGAATTCCAGAAGCACACTAGTGCCTTGATCAATAAAAAGGAACAGAAGTTCAAGAACCTGAAAGAGGAAAGAAACAAACATTGGAACAGAATTGCTTCTGGGTACTATGATTTTGATCGTTTGAGCAAAGATATTGATCTGTTGAAGGATATTTCTTTAGCTGAGATTGCCCAATTTATGCAAGCTAAGGTGATCCAAAGAAACGGTGAAATTACTGTCCATTTACAATCACAAAAGCTAAAGCAGTTGGATAGAATCAAAATGATCAAAAATTCAGTTTCGAATTTTGTCTATTCTCGTAAGGAATTTGAAGACTTGAACTACGAACACGCGAAGGTGGAGGAAGCCATCGACTCTTTGGACAAGGAAAGCACCGTTGACCAAATATTACAACATCAGATATTTGCTGAGTTCCCATTCAAACCAGAATTGAAAGAATACATCGAGTTCTGTCTCTCCACCGACTGGACAAAGCCAACATCCGATAAGGACGAGCTCATTAGTAACGTCGGTGAATGGAAATGCCAACAGTTGTTGACAGCTGCACCAACAGCAAGAATCCCAGAGGGATATTTGGATTTGTAGATTTATATAGAAAAAGACATACAATCATGAGCATATTTTCTCAGGGACCTGATTAAATTTTGCATAAGATAATAAGCAGATGTCTCTCTTCTAATAGGCTTATCTTTTTAGTTTGGGTACTTAATATGGCTGTGAAAACAGCATTTTTTAGCCAAAATGGCTATATGATTCAACCAGGTGAACAGTCGCCAACACAGCTGGCAAATACTGCAGTTGAATTGACCATTGCAGCTCCAGAGCCTTTAGATGGGATCCCAAGCGAGTTAGCGCATCAGCCTATCGAGGACGACCCAAACACCTCGGATATAGACGAGAGCATGCCTTTGACAGAGATAAGACACAAACAGTACGAAGTTGAACAGAGGAGAAGGTGGTTCAAATGGCTCAAATGGGGTGTTATACTTTTTGGTCTGTCTCTAGTAGTGTTTGCAGGTCTTATTGTGCATGATCTCAGGAAGGTGACGAAACAAGTTAATTTGAGCTTGAAAGAAGCGTTGGTTTTGAATGACGAGTCCAATGAACGTATAATTCTAGAAGACCTGTCAATTGATATCAATCTACCTTACCAGGGTTTTTTCAAAACTTATCTATCAAAAGGCATAGATTATCAAATTGACTCAGATGTGCGAGTTAGCTTAATTACTAGGCATTCATGGTACAATCTTCGATCATCTAAATATTGTATTGCATCTGCTCAAATCGAGAAACTTGAAGACCGATTCAAGGTCATCAATGGAACATATACGTTAGAATTGGAGGGATTGAATGTTACATTATCTGATGAAGGAAATCTGTTGCTAAATGACTTAATGGGGAGCAAACAGAAGGCTGATATACTCATTCAAACAAAGCTCAATATATGGAACGGTTTCACTATACCTATTTGGTCATATCAGACTATTGAAAAAAAATCCATCGATCCTATAGTTAAGCAACTGGTGAACCACATGATAGTATCTAGTTATAATGTTGAAGATTTCAACGGGGATTACATTGAAGGAAATGCTGTTATCGAAATTGAACCCTTCAGTTCATTTCAATTGACTGGTTTCAAAATTCCTGATGTCCAATTATACTCAGGATTGAAAACTAGTTCATCCAAATTCCATAACCTAGTCACTATGGAAATGAATGATTTTGAATTTGACAAAGCAAATACTATAAACGCTAAATTATACCCGATCCCTCCAGCTGTTAACAAAAAATTACAAAATTTGATAAACAATTTTCAAAACGGGGATGATTTAAATTTTTGGATCAGAGCAGGTCACTGCAAAGATAGTTGGTTATGTGGAATACTTAAAGGATTGGAAGTTGAGGTTTCGTTATACAGTCCAAGTATGGATTTTGTGGAGTTAACAAAATTTTCAGTTGATTCTTTGGCCTGCCAGTTAAATTCTGAATCTGATGCTTTGACTTTAAGGTCGCAAACTGAAATTCTGCATTTCAACCCTAATGTGCCATTTGATGGAACTGTATCTGGATATATTACAATGAATGGACTGGGACTGTTTTTAAATGATGGAATAAAGTTATCAAACGCTGGGGTAAACCTGACGGTTGTTGATACGAATGATATTAAACTTAAAGTGAAAAATGAAAAAGAAGTATTGCATCTGATTGATTCTTTATTAAATAATGATAAGCCAGTGGTTGATATAGATTTAAAGTTAGATGCTTTGATCAACTCCAAAATGTTAAATGGGACCTTTCACTTGGATTTTAAACATTCATTCCCTTCACTCAGTCCCCTAAATACTACGGCTATACCCTACGATGCGTTTGATTATGATATACTTTCAATTGAAGTTATTGAAGAATCGGAGGACTCCTTAATTTTACTGTCGAATATTAACATCACTAACCCTTTCAACATCAACATCGTGAATAGTGTGGATGAAATAAATTTTGACATTTTAACCAACGTTCAAATTGGCAGAGTCAGCATCTTGCCATTTACTCTAATTGCACAAGAATCAAATGTGCTGCAATTTGCATTTTCTTTAAAAGATGAATCTCCAGTGGCTAAACATCAGGTTGAAGAGTTTATTGGGGAATTCATTTCGAGTGAAAGTCTTGAATTCAAAGTCCAAGGCCATGAAGTTTACCAGAACAAGCCATTCACTAGCCTACTATCTCAGATAAGCCATAATGTTAAGATAAAAAACGACACAATCAGTGTCACTGATGATTTTATTCTAGAGACCACAATGCATTTGTTCAGCAAATCCGTTGAGCTGACATTATTTGATCCAATTGAGGACTTGGAGCTAGATGTATGCATTCTAGAAGCGCATGCGAATTACGAGGGTGAACTTTTGGGAGAGTTACCTGAGCCACAACATTTGAAACTCACACAAGGTATAAACCATTCACCGTTGATCCCGGTGGAGTATTCCGATTCCAGCGCAGGTTGGAAGGTTGTGAGAGAAGCTCTCAAAAGCGGTAAATACGTTCCTGTTGATACCGAAGTTTTGATGCACGTCAATATCGGGAGGTATCCGATGGACCTGTATTACAAGGGCAAACAAATGCTGAGCAAGATTCGGATATAACGATTTCCGTCTAAAAAGCTGTGTCAACTTTATATAACATTTAATACTCATCTAAGTAACCGAACCATCCGAATGGCCCTAGTAATCCAAGCATACAGTGCTTCCCATTTCTGGCTTAGCTCTAAAATTAAGTTTTCCGAGGGTTTTCGTAAATTTTTTATTACTTTTTTTTTAATATTACATCCCGATCCCGGACTTTTTATCGGATTCAACTTTCTTTATTACTTAATTTCAAAATACATTAAAACCTACTAATGTCGATGTTCTGGGACATGTTTGTAGTTGCAATGCTGACACCCGTCACCAACTACGTCAATAACAAAAAGTGCAATATCCTCAACAGTTATTCCGAAGAAGCCAGAATGGAATATTCCAAATACTGGCTGCTACAAAACAAAGTCTACAGTGACTTTGTAAGAATGTACCTGGAGGACAAGGAGTGATTGCAGAGTAAACAATCGAAAACGTCTCCTCCTAGAGAATCAATATATACCCTTCGAATTCTTTGAACAACAAAGTGTAAAAAAAGAAACGAAAACGCTCAGCATTCCATGCCCCAAATAAACATATTATTACCCATGAGATTTTTTCCCACAGTTTTGTAAAGTATGTACACATATTCGTTGTATATAAGTCATAATGCCTATTTATTCTTGTTCTTAGCTTTGGTCTCGATAGATGTTAGTGGTGTAGACATCGACAAAAGGGTTAGTCATTCCTGTTAGGTCGGAGACAAAACTAGCCCCGTCGGCATCAGGAAAATCGTTTCTATTATCGGATCTATTTTCCAGATCGGATATGATCTTTTCCAAGAGTTCATCCTCATCGATTTCAGTACCTTGTAGTTTTGAGACGATTTTTTCTTTCAAATGTGTCATTTCGTGTGCATTATTACTTTTTCTCAGTTGGTCAATCAACCCTCCGTTTTTCCTCATTAAGTTCCATTGCAGCTTGGTATAGACCATTCTAATTGTAGCAGTATTCTTCTTAACTTTCATGATTCTTTGGATTCTTCTTAGATTGTAATTGTACTTGATTCTATCAAGGATAACCAAACAATCTGAGTTCTTGAATCTTGAATAGAACCCCACAGCCAAAATGACATTTCTAAATGATATTTTTTGGTATTTTTCGCCATGCGGGTCTTCAAAAATTGATGCGCTTTGCTCAATTTCAATACACATCCTATCATACCTTTTCCTTCTTTCTTTGATGGAATTGAAATTGCAGATGGCAAATAAATCATTCAAGACATCCAAGTCAACTCGGACATCATAACCCTCGCCATTACTGATCCATTTCTTGGTCAGTTCACCAATTCTTAGTGATTGTGGATAAACGTGGAATGAAAGGATACCATTTAATGAACTTAAAAATGGATACAATTCAGTGATATTAATATACCCTGAACCCAATGGGTCAAATTTGTTCCAACATCTCTTAAATTTTCTCAATTCTTCCCTTGTTAATAATTTATGTTCACCATTGGAATGGTAAACGTAAGAAAAATTGTTAATGACAACAGAGATGAAAATGTTCAAAAAGACATACATTGATAAGATGTTCCATAGCATAAACAAGAGCTGTGCTAAAACCTTATTCCCACAGTCTGAGTAGGAACCAACGTTGGAACAATATGGTAATTCAACTTCAAAATCAGCCATGGTATCATTCCAGCCTTCACCAAAACTTGCCCTAAACAACATTATCAATGATTTGGTGACAGTTCTGGCATTTAGATTGCCACCTGTATTATCACCCAATCTTGTCAACCCGAACAGCTGATTTAATGCAATCCCAAAAACCAAATATAAGATAAACCATGTATACAATAACCAAAATAATGGAGTAACACTGGCAGATCCAAAAATTAACAATTGATTTAAAACATCGACTCTTGGAATGGCAAAAAATAGAACAGAAACAGAGATAGATTTATTAATATTAACAAATGCATTACCTTGGGTATTGATCCCAAATGAAAGAGAGTTCAAAATGAAAGAAGTAGTTATAATAATGAGTTTGACCACATTCCACCTATTCGAAATGAACAATTTGAACCCTAAAACGTACAATAGAGATAATAGATGAATTAAAAGACCACCGGTAGTTACCATAAATAGCCCCTCCCTGACAGTATCCCCATACGCAGGATAAGGAAAATATTCCGTGACTAAAATCATAAATTGGGCAAAAAATAAGAAATTGATGATTTTATCAATTAAACCTTGTTTGTCTAACATCAATTTGGACAACTTTTGTTTGAACCTGGACTGGTTTTGCATATTTCTTCTTTTGGAGGGATTGACCTTCTTTAAAAATTTTTTGACTTCATACCAACTGTGCTGGATATCTAATAGAAAGGCAGTACCGGTTTTTTTAGAATAACTATCAATAATAATTGAAACAAATAGATTCAAAATAAGGATAATCGAGAGGAAGTTGAATAGGACAACAAAAACCGCGTTGAATGGATCTGTCATAAGGCCAGGTTCCTTATCATCAGGGACAATATTCATTACATTTTCCAATAATGCCGTCCAGCCTTCTAGGGACACAATTTCAAATAGTGATCTAAAAGAATCACCAAAAGTATCAAAATGTAAATTTGGTGTGCTATCAAATTTGGGACTTAGAACTTGCCAATTACCAACTGCAACCATTGATTCCAAGTTACAATTATTTAAAGCAGAACCATCGGAGCAAACGGTTAGTCGACCATTGAAAATATTCAACCCCCAAAATGAGAAGGGTAGCAATAGAGAAATCGATACCAATGACGCCAAAAAAATTTGCTTGGCACCACCAACCACAGCAGCTTCAAAATTCCAAAGAGACACCTTAGTAATCGTCAATAAACGGAAAGCTCTTAATGCTTTCAATGCACCGAACGTTACTAATAATTTATTAGAATTCTTAACAAAAACAGCCATACAAGTAATCCAAAATGAAATTAAAACAATGAAATCTAAGACATTCCAAAATGATTTCAAGTAAGCATTAGGACCCATTACAAATCCATCTGCTATAATTTTGATAAAGAATTCAATAGTGAAAATAGTCATGAAAACAACGTCAAGGTAATAGTCATAAGAAAAGGTGTTATTTCTATTGTATTTGTAAATTGGAGTAATATAGCAGGCTATAATAACAACAATGATCGAAATGATAAACATGAATCCATTAAATATCATCTTGGCTATTTGATTTGGCTGAGCATTAGGCGGTCTTGCGCCCACAGGGGGTGAAGTCCATTTTTGAAAAGTATGCCTAATAATATTCTCATTACTGAAAATGTACAATGATCTATCAACGTGTTTAAAATTTAACAACCTCTCAGGAATTTCAATGAAATTAGTATTACTAGTTGACATTGGTATTTCATGATGTTGCAGATGAAGATTCCTATGCTTTATTGTATCAATAATATTCAATATTTTAGTAATAACATAACTTTTAATTATGGTGTAAAATTTCAGAAAATGAGCAACGATATAGGTTTCACATAGTTCTTCACGTAATGATTTATCACGATAATCTTCCTCCTTAATTGGCTCATGACCTAATTTGACTAACATTTCATTAACACGATTTAGCATATCCAAAGCATCCATATGAACATTTACTCCATTGGCATCGGTCTCTAACCTAGCCTTGACTAATTCAACTAACCCCTTTTCATCCCTGTCATTTAACTTACTAGTCATATCCTTAATGGATTTTTCTAATTGATTTCGTGATTTTTCAGCAAAAGTCAATTCCAAACCTTCAGATATAACCCCAATAAAAATTGATAACAAGACAGTGTTAGACAAGAAGAACCAACCTAATAAATAAATGGCAATACAAAATCTTGTAAATTGGTTATCTGTTGCCTGTTGAGTGGCATACAAAATGGAAGACCAATTTTCCGTGGATGTTATGATATATAGAGATAACACACTATTGGGAAAATTGTCCATCGACCAAGGTTGATCTTGAGTTGACTCTAATAAACCATCAAATAATCTTGACATAATCAAACTTGAAATATAGAGAAATATGATTCCGAACCATGCCATTCTGAATAAGATAGTACTTCTTTTGAAAACCATTGACCATGATTTCCTCAATGTGGGTAACCAATAAATGACACGATAAAATCGTGCAATAATAAAAATACTCAACCAGCCAAAAACAATCGGCCCTATTTCATGCCTTATAGGAGGAATGGTTATAATAAAATCAACCAACCCCAGCACTAAATCTATTTGATTGAATACCGAGCCAAAAAAAATCCATGGATGATTATCTTTCCAATAGCAACAGAATCTGGTTAAAATTTCCAACAATAAGATCACTGAAAAGACACAATCAGCAATCACATAAACATTTGACCGACTGTCATGCTGACTAATAGCAGCACTAAAAGAAACATTGACTAAAATTATGATAACAAACAAGGAGTTTGACCTGCGAAATTTTTTGACGTAATTTGATTGATTTAAAAGGAAATTTTTATGCATATTTGTGATTTTACTCCACCAAGATTGTTTTTTTTTCATTTTGGATTCTCTTTCTGCCAATTCTCTATAAGATTGGATAATAACAGCAACAATTAAGTTGATTAACCAAATGACTAGAATAAAAGTAGAGACAATGAAAAAAATAGATGAAGTCATGTCATCACTATCCATCGTATAGTACATGATATCTGTAAATGTATTCGCGGACATGATGACAAAAACCATTTCCAATGAGTGGAAAATATTATCAAAAGATATTGAGCCATTATAAGGATTTTCACCAATGATGCAGATTGAATTAACTGGACAGGTATAGCCTTTCACAATACCTGAAGATGTACCATCTGCTAATAAATAAGGTAGCTTTTCCAATGTATTTGGATCTAAATAAGATCCACAAAATTGTAATTCATTGAGGTAAGTATCTGATGGGTCATTAGGATTGACCCATAAACATTGTCTTCTTAAAGACGCTTTGAACGATTCAACACCCACAATGGATAATAATCCCCAAAAACATAGCAAAAACCCAATAACGGTTTTACTTTGAACAACGGCATTATGAATACCACGTAAGACCATCCTTGAAGATTTTGAATAATTCAAGATTCTGAATAGTTTTAGGAGCATCAAAGATCTGAAAACTTGGCAATTACCAATATCTTTACCGTTGCACATAGCCAAAATAAATGAAACCCAAAAACAAACGATTGAAATAAAATCGATTTTATTCCAATCGCTCCTTAAATAAGCCCTGTGGAGTTCCACATTAATGTTTTCCCTATCGACGGAGAATTTATCATCACTATCGTTATCATCATCTTCATCATCGTTATCTTCTTTTGATTCCTTTATTTGAGTTGAAGGTCGGTTTTTGAGAGTCTTTTTAATGCTTTGATAATACTTTTGATAATAGATTTGTAGAATATTTTTAACTCTTTCAATTTTCAACTTTTTGAACATCTGAGAATCATCGTAGAATCCATAAGAGAAAATTTTGAACAATGAATCCCATGTGTAGATAATGTAAAATATAAATAGAATCCAATCGATTGTTTGATATTTTTTATATTTGATGTAATCACTTTTGGCAGAAAACTGTTGGATGGTAACCAACGGAAGTTGGGCCACTAATAAAAACGCTATGAGGTACTTGAATTGAATATTATTTGATATTTTGAAACATTTTTGTCTAATGAAGGAACCTTTAGGAAATATGCCCAGAGATTTGCCAAAAAGTGGGAGGTCTTCTATGCTATGGTCAAGTGTTTCTTGTGACTGCTGTTGTCGCTGTTGCTCTGGTTGCTGATCATCTGCAAAAGGATCAATTAGACTGACGTTTTCGTCTAACTGGGAATGATAAACTGAGATTAGATCATCAAGATCGTTTCCAAATCCATTGTTAGGGGTATCAGAGTGGCTGTGGAAAATGGATAAGGAGTCGTGATCATTGACGGAGCCTTGCGATGAGATCACACTTAGACGTCTATTCATAGCCGCTTCCTCGACCTCGTTGTCATCACCGTCATCTTCGTTATCTTGCTCGTTGTCGTCGTTATCAGCATTGAGGGATTTAGAGATCTGTTTGATAGTGGACAGTAAGGTTGATTTTTGGTCCTTTTGCTGTCTTGAGTCTGTCGGCTGTGCGAAGCTATTATTATTACCCGAATCCAATTGATTCAAACTGACTAGTTCGATGTCACTGCTGTTGGTAAAGAGGCCTGACTCTAAATCGTGCCTGCTGAAGCTGTTGTTATTACTTTCAAAGAAATTCGAGGCCACTCTGGGTGTCTGATCTGGTAGCGCGCTTTTCAACGCGTCGTTGAGGGCAAAGTCCAAATCTTCCAAGTCATCGGCCGTCACTTTTGAGAAGGAGTGCTTAGAGGTGAAGGAGCCTTTGGGCGAGCTCGGTATTTGCAACGTCAAGTTGGGTTTTGGCCTTTTTCTTTTAGGAGACAATTTCTGTATGAATGAGCTATTATTAGGAAGATGGTGTAGAGCATTAAAGGGAGAACGGTGACGCTCTGCGTTACCGTGGTCACCGTCACCGTCGTCCCCATCACTATTGCGGTCCTCTTGAATGTAGTTACCGGCGCTGTAGGCGCTCCTGCGCTCCTCCTCATCTTCCTCATCCGACCCATCGCTTAGAAAGGAGAGACGAGGATCGAAGCTCAACGATCCCGTGACTGTTGAGCCCAGCGAGTTCGAGCGTGTGGCAGTGTCTTCATTGACGGATAGAACGTTCGAGTTCGACCTGCTGGTACCCGAAACATGGTGCTCAGAGTAGTCATCGTCGAAAACGTTCCTCTCGTCCTCTGGAACGCGTTCCTGTGAAACGGACGAATCCTGCGAGATCAGGATCATCGGCGCCCTCGACCTGGGCGTGTCTGGCGCCCCGTGTGTGTTACCGCGACCTCTCATGTGTGTGCGTGGCGCGTGTGCTCAAGAGTGGACACCTGCGACGAGCCAAAGCTGCAGAAGAGATAAAGATGAGTAAAATGAAGATACGCGTAAGAGGGCTTTTTGCCTCTATAACTCCAATCATATATAGAATATATATAGTAAATAGCATATATAGCAACGACGAGGGCCAGTAACGCACCAACATGCACTGCAGTGCATGCTGGTGTGGGGGAGGATTGGCCCGGACCCTAGAATCGGCTGTTTTATCAGCGATTTGTCGCCTTTTCCCGCTTTCGACGCTGCAGACAGCGACACAGCGCAGCACGACGACGCAAACTGCACAAAGAAACGCTTAGAGGCTATACACAGGCTACTGACACACACGCAGGCTTACTCGAGCTGCGGAACGAGCATGTCCATGGCAGACGACTGCACAAAGACCACGCCGGCGGCGAAAAGGGCGACGTTGAGCGCAACCTTGGCGGCAGGCGATCTCCAGAACGACACGGAGGAGGCAGCGGCCTTGTCGGCGTTGGGGTCTTCGAATTGGAATCCAGACATTGCTATAGGAGTCGGGTCTTGTTAAAGAGAGTGGTGAATGGACACTGAAAAATTTTACCATACTGTCCATACGCTCTTACAGTCCATCGAAGTAGCATGCTCGCCAGAACCCCCCTCTCCGTGAGTTCCCTGCGTGGGTTTGGCCAGACGGCCAGCAGGCTTGCTGCGCCTAAGAGCAAGAAGGAGCTGGAGGCCAAGAAGACGGCCGAAAAGCGTGCAGACCGTCGTTCTGCGCAGCTGAAGGCCGACGCCAGAAAGGCGGCGTCCACAGACCGCAAGTTCATGTCGATTCCGCAGGCGCTGCAGTACCTGCGTGCGGCGGAGGTCGGTCGCGGGGTCTCAGAGGCCAAGATCACTGTCCAGACCCGTGTTTTCAAGGAAAGAGGTGTGGCTCCGTTGGCCGGGGCCATCAGATTGCCAAGACCGCTCAAGCAGATCAGGATCCTGTGCATCACCAACGACGCAGACCAGAAGGCCAAGGCCCTTGAAGCGGGGGCCGCAGAGGTCGTGGCTGAGTCCGCCATCGACGACATTGTCCAGGGCAAGTTTGCGCTCGACTTCGACAAGGTCCTCGCAACCCCAGAGGTCGAGATCTCGCTGCGTAAGGCCGCCAGAGTGCTAGGTCCTAAGGGCTTGATGCCCTCTGCCAAAAAGGGGACCGTCGCAGCCGATCTCTCGGCCATCATCGCCGGCTCCATGGGCACCCAGCCGTTCAAGGAGAAGAACGACAACGTGTCCTTGACCATCGCACGTTGCGACTTCAGCGACGCCGAGATCGTCAAGAACATCCTCGCCACCTCCGAGGCCATCAAGCAGTCGGTCGCCACCACCAAGTCCAAGAAACCAATCATTCTTGGCCACACCCATCTTTCTTCTACCCACGGTCCGTCCATTGTCATCAACTTCTAAGCGGGAGCAAACGTTCTGCATGCTGCAACATGCCTGTCGCACATCGCACGTCGCTCTCTCTCACACCCTCTCACCTTCAAACTGTATATATGTATAGATATCTCATAGATGAAAAGACGAACAGCTCTCGTAACAAAGTGGTCGGGCCTGCAACGCTGCTTCCACAAGCCGCAACCTATGGTTGCTGCTGCAAGTCGCACACAGCCTTTGTCGCACCGTCGCACCCTATAAACGTTTAGTTAAATGTTTGAATATCTCTTCAAAACTAAAAAAGCTGTGGTAACAGCATGCTTGGTTCATAATATACTCATCGGCTCAAGCCCCTACACGCTGAAAACCACAGGTAACACTAAGCACACCACAGGCCACACAGTGCAACCCATCCTCGCGTCCTCGCACCGCCTAAGTGCCACAACAAGAAAACTGTCGTACCAACTGGTGCTATCGACTCATGAGCATCTTTTACATCTCTTCTATATAGAGAAAAACACATCTCTGTCTTTTGCTCGTTCTTTTGACACGCGTCTCTTTCTGTTTCTGTTTCTGTTTCTGAAGTCCTCGTCGCTGCATATGTCGAGTCACGAAGATACCGAGAAGACTCGCACGACGACGTCGCCGAGCGAGTCGATCAAACGACGTTTTGGGTCCCTGTTTGCCGTGCTGCTCATTGCCATCACCATTGGGATCCCTCTGTGGTTTAAAACAACGTCTATTCACAGGTCGGTGTTGCCGGAAATCGCACCCGAGCCATTCAATTACGCAATACACGTGGGGCTCGTTGACGTCCCGCTGGTCCTGGAGGGCATTCATGAGGATATCCAGAGCGAGGTGAACGAAGCGCTGCCGCAAATGCCAGATAACACCAAGTTTAGCTTCGTGGTCAACGGCACAGGCTCTGGATCCGCGTACAAACTGAAGATGGTGCTGTCAGACGACGAAAGTCCAAGCTACGCAGTGAGTACTGGCGACGACAGGCTGATCAAGATGTTCGTTACCGACTCGCTGATCGCGTCCGGCCAGGTGCCGCGTTTCATTGCGCAGGTGCTGGTGAACGATATATTTGGTGACGAGATACAGGAGTTGGTCCAGCCTGCACAGAACGACATTAAAATCCATTACCACCCCAAGATCATCATCTCGATCAGTCTGCTAAGATCGAACGGCTCCAGTCTGACGTGGAATTTGAACTCCCCAGGGTTCAAGAAGTTTGTCAACTTCATCAAGTTGATTGAGCAGAACGGGTTTGCCAAGTTCCAGATCGAGACGCAGGAAGACTGGTACGACCTTCGCGTGGACTCACCGAATTCCTCGTTTGAGGACGACCATGGACGAATCGTTATCAACGACACCTCCACGTTCATCGACTATTCCGGCTGGGCCCTAGACCAGAACGTCGGTATCGAGCCTAACATCAACTTCGTCATCTACCACAACGCTGGCCAGGACCTGATTTTGGAGAACTCGCTCACAAACTCCTTCCTTGTGCCCCAATGGGGCGGTGTTGTGCTACAGAACTCTCCGCTGGACCACGACGAGACCCGCATGGCCGAGATCATGGACATCTTTGCCTCGCAGCTGTTCCAGCTGCTCGGCTCGTCGTCCGCCTCCACTGGCAGTCTGTACTACCGCATTGACTACCTGGTCAGACGCCAGACCCGCGACAACTATCTCAGGTCCATTGCCAACGTGCAGAGCTTGGACAAGCTCACAAAACAGCTAAACACAATCCCCATCCCCGAGGAAACTATACAAGAGATCAATGAGGCCTGCGCCTATCTGGCGCAGGCCAATCGTTGCTCGGGCCCGTTCTGGTGGATCCTGTCCAACGAATCGTCGTCCAGGGCCTTGCACTTGTCTGATAAGGCTTTTTTCCAGAAGGACATGATTCAGCAAAACTACTTTCCCGACGAACACAAAACCGCCGTCTACTCCCCGCTGCTGGGGCCCTTCGGCACTATAATGTTCATGGCCTTCGTCAGGCTCTTCAAGGAGTTCAAAGGCTCGGCCGTTGTGTGACGACACCAGTTTAAAATAGAACGCTCAGCATTCTCGCTTACGGAATAACTCCCAAAAAGTCTGGAACGCTTTTTCTTGTGGGAGAGACATAAAAAAGAACGAACTAAAAAGTAAATACGTGTGTATCTAAACGTGGCTTCTCTTCTTCCTCACACTGTTACCATGGCGCCTCGTGTCAAGTTTGGCCTCTTGAGGACTCTGGGCTTAGCGGTGCTGGTTGTGCTGGCGGTCGTGCTGTTGTCGCGGCCAAATGCGGCGCCTGCGGCGCCGCAATTGCAGACCAGCGCTGGAATTGACACCCCTAATGCGAAGGCCGGGAAATCGTTGAGCGACCAGCAGGACCAGTTGTCTGAGTTCGTGAAGGAGGAGCTACAATCGCAAGAGAAGCTCAAGGAGCTTGCTGAGCCGCACGACACAAAGACCGCTGCCTCAGCTGCAGCTGGAGCTGCAGCCGTTGCAGCCGTTGCACACCATTTTGACGGGTACAAAGAGAGCGTCAAATTGGCCCAGTCGTATCCGAGACAGAACGCGACAATGTTGACGTTGTGTCGTAACGAGGACTTGGAGGACACCCTGAAGGCGGTCAGGAACTTGGAGGACCGTTTCAACAGGTATTTCCACTACGACTGGGTTTTCTTGAACAACGAGCCGTTTGCTCAGGAGTTCAAAGACCGTGTAAGCAGGGCCGTCAGTGGCCAGGCGAAGTTCGGTCTCATCCCTAAAGAACATTGGTCGTATCCTGACTTCATCGACCAGGATTTCGCCAAAAAGGAAAGAGACAGAATGGCCGCAGATGGCGTCATCTACGCCGACAGCGAGTCGTATAGACACATGTGCCGATTCAATTCCGGCTTCTTTTTCAAGCACCCGCTCATGCTTGACTACAAGTACTACTGGAGGGTGGAGCCCCATGTAGATTTCTGGTGCGATGTGAAAAACGACCCGTTCAAGACACTGTCCACGGAAAACCAGCTTTACGGGTTCACCATTTCCATTCACGAGTTCCACAGAACCATCGAGACCTTGTGGGAGTCCACCAAGGAGTTCATCAAACTGAACCCCCAGTACTTGCACAAGAACAACTTTATGGACTTTGTTTCCGACGACGACGGCGACTCCTACAACTTGTGCCATTTCTGGTCCAATTTCGAGATTGCCGACATGGACTTCTGGAGAGGCGAGGCCTACCAGGCCTACTTCGACTTCCTCGACAAGAAGGGCGGGTTCTTCTACGAAAGATGGGGAGATGCGCCTGTGCATTCGATCGCCATCGCGCTCTTTGAGGACAAGAACAAGATCCACTATTTCAAGGAAATTGGCTACACCCACGGTGTCTACTCCATGTGTCCTATCGAGGATTCGATCTACGACGAATACAACTGCTTCTGCGACAAGCACCGTGACTTCACTTTCGAGGGATACAGTTGCGGGAACAAGTACTACGAGGCCATGAAGTTGACCAAGCCGGCTAACTGGGAGATGTACGCATAAAGCCTCGTCGTCCACCATCAAACATTAATCTAAATCTCCACCACATCCGTATAGAAACTATAAACGCGTGCTGAGCAATGCTGAGCAGTGCTCAGCATAAGATCCGAGCTGAGCCCTATTTCCCGATTCGGTATAATTTATTTTTAGACAGCTAAGGATGGGTATATTTAGCAAGAAAGGCCATTCTGTAGATCGAAGCCCTTTTCTTTCTCTTCTTCACACAACAAATGAAGCTTACTCTCGTTTCTGCCTTGGCTGCTGTCGCCGTCTTTGTTGCTCCTGCTGTGGCCACGCCGCCAGCCTGTCTCTTGCTCTGTGTGCAAGAAACTGCCAGGTCGTCTTCTCAGTGTAATGCGTTGAAGGACATCGTCTGCATGTGCAGCAACGAGTCCAGCAGCTTGCAACAGTGCTTGGATCAGAAGTGTCCTAACGGTGATGCGGATGCGGCCAAGTCCGCCTTCGAATCTGCCTGTCAGAACGCCGGATCCAAGGCCCAATCTGTCGACTCCAGCTCCAGCAGCAGCAGCTCCTCTACTGCCAGCAGCTCTTCCGCCGCTCCAGAAACTTCCTCTGCTACTTCTAGCTCCGTTGCTCCACAAGAAACCACCACGGTTCCTTCTCCAACCTCCTCCGAAGCTCCAGAGCCATCCACCACTTCTACCTCTGCCGAGCCAACCTCCACTACTACCACCCAGGCTCCGGAACCAACCACCACCTCTTCTAGAGTCCCACAAGTCTCTTCCTTCACTAACGCTGCCGCCGCTAACATGGAAAACTCTTTCGGTTTAGCCCTAGCTTTGGTCGGTGGTCTATTAATCTAAAAGTTAACCTGTTACGATACCCTTTCTTTTTCCGTTTTATATCTCCAGTAGAATATTTATATTTTAAAATGTCTTTATACACACCTAAGCGTTAGGTTCTTTGGCCGCGGCGACTCTCCGTTCTCTGCCTCTTTCCCTTTTGGCAGCGTCCTCCTTCTTTTTGATGGCCTTTCTTTCTTGAGCCTTGGCCTTTCTCAGCTGTGCCTGCCTTCTGGCGTTCTCCAACCTTAGTTGTCGTTGTCTTTGTCTCATTTCCTCCTCCTCTAATATCCTATTCTGGATCTTGGTATAATATTTATCAAAATCGTCGTTTTTAACTTGATCGCTGACTTCCAAGAATTTGATGTTGCAACTGGATTGCGATCTCATGGTCCAGTCCAGAGTTGGGTCGCAGGTGCATTTGGCCAGTTTGAGGTATTGGTCATTCAATGGACACGTCTTAGCCACAGTGTGTTCATAGGAAATATTCTGGAATAAGTAGATCTGATTCTTAGGTAAGATCAGACTAGCAGCAATCGAGTGGATCGGAGCGTCACCCCATCTTTCGTAGAAGAAACCACCAGCATGGTCTAAATAGTCAACATAGCCTTCGTACAAAGCGGATCTGTAGAAATCCAAATTGACCACTTCAAAATTAGACCAGAAATGGCACAAATTGTACGAATCGCCGCCGTCGTTACTCACGAACTTCAATAAATTGTCCTCAGGTAACGCGCTCTGGATTTCGTCTTGATCAAAATACAACTTCGATGTAGACCACAAAGTTTCGATTGTGTTTGGCAATTCCTCCATGGATATTGTGAAGCCGTACATCATGTCGTTATCCTTTAGCGTCTTGAAAGGATCCTCCAAGATATCGCAATGGTACGAGACCTCCGGCTCAACTCTCCAGAAATACTGGTACTCCTGCATGATTGGGTGTTTGTAGAAGAACATGGAGTTGAATCGACACATGTGTCTGTAGGACTCACTGGTACCGTAGGTGATCATGGACCATTTTTTCGACTCTCTCACGGACTTAGCGCGTTCCTGGTCGATGTGGTCAGGATACGACCAGTGTTCGTGCGGAATCAGCCCGTACCTTGCTCGCCCGCTGACCATGTTGGACGTGAGCTCAATAAACTCGTCGCTGAACGGCTCGTCATTGAGAAACACCCAGTCGTAGTGGTGGATGTTGTTGAAACGGATCTCCATCTGCTGGATGGAGTTAAGGATCTCGTACAGCTCCTTGTTCCGACACAACGTGAACAGCGTCGCGTTCTCCCGCGCGTACGCGTTGACCTTTGGACTGACCCTGTCGAGCTCGTACTGTGCCCAGGGCTGGCTGTCTGGCGGCGACTTGTCCAGTCTGACTCTGCGCGGGTTGTCCAACAGCGTGCCCTCGACTTTGTCCAAGGAATATCGGTCGTCCAGCCGGACGTGGTCGCCGTTGATCCTCTGTTCTCTGATGATCTGCTGCTTCTTGATCATTTCCAGCTGTTCTCTGATTTCCTCGTCCGTGAGACCAGCGATGTCGTCCATGCGCCCGCTGTCGTCCGTGTTAAGATACTTCATCATCTCCATCTCCGACTCGTGCGGATCCTTCTTATCCGGCAGCCGGATCTCGTCTACCTTGCTGTTGAAATCGTCGATGTACGCGCTGATCGACTGCGCGTCCGACGTCGCGCTCAGGCGCTGCGTGGCCCAAACCAGACAGAACAGCACCAGCGCTGCCACAATATAGAACACACGATGGCGAGGCGTCAACCGCAGCATGGCTCTATGGGTTAACGAAAGAAGAGCACAGCCAGACTCACACATACACAGAGAATGAAAAATTCCACACCCTCTCTCAGCACTGGGGTTAAGCTAACGCCGGCCCGGGCCATCTTCCCGGCTCGCTACACCGTGCAACAGATCCAGCACGGCGGGGTGCAGTCAAATATCCAAAACGCGCGCCGAAAAACGCGCGCCACAGTGGTTTTAAGGCGCCTTCAAAGCCTTCTGGTCTCTCTAGACACTTATTCCGCTACTGTATAGCTTTTTCCAGATCCGATAGCCCTTCTTTAGGTCTTATTCTCCAAATGTACCAGCGAGCAGCGTATCCAGCGCCACAGGGGATGGCCAATTACCCACAGGGCGCGGGCCAATACCAGATGCAAAACGTCCCGATCGCGGGATCCAACATGTACCACCACTTTGCGCCGTCTAACTGCAACGGGAAGAAGAAGGCTTTGTTGATCGGGATCAATTACATAGGGTCGAAGAACGCGCTCCGGGGCTGCATCAACGACGTGTTGGCGATGAACAGGTTCTTGACCACGGACGGTGGCTATGACCCCAGCGACATCGTGCTCCTCACGGACGACCAGCCGAACCCAGTGGCAGTGCCCACGAGACAGAACATGATCCGAGCCATGCAGTGGCTCGTGCAGGGCGCGCAGCCGGGCGACTCGCTCTTCTTCCACTACTCGGGCCACGGGGGCCAGGAAAAGGACTTAGACGGCGACGAGGTCAACGGATTCGACGAGTGCATCTACCCGGTGGACTTCCAGATGGCAGGGTCCATCATCGACGACATCATGCACGACATCATGGTCAGACCCTTGCCGCCAGGATGCAGGTTGACGTGCATCTTCGACTCCTGCCACTCGGGGACCGCCATGGATTTGCCCTTCACGTACAGAGCCACCGACGGCGGCTTGAAAGAGTACAACGTGTGGAAGGACTCGGCCGGCGACGGATTGAACATCCTCACCGGGTACATGATGAACAACTCGTCGATGATGATGACCGGCGCCAAGAGCTTGTTCAACAAGGTCAGGTCCAACGGTAACAAGGACCGAATCGAACAGATCAAGCAGTCCAAAATGTCTCCGGCGGACGTTTTGATGTTCTCGGGCTGCAAGGACGACCAAACGTCCGCAGACGCCAACGAGGCGGGCACGTTCACAGGTGCACTCAGTTGGGCGTTTCTGCAGGTCATGAGCCAAACCCGTGGCCAAGGCTTGAGCTATCTAACACTGTTGCAGCTAATCAGAAATCAGATGCAGGGGAAGTACACCCAAAAGCCCCAGCTAAGTTCAAGTCACCAGATCGACCCTAATATGCCGTTCTTTATCTAGGTGTGTGTGTAATGGAGAATATCAATGTTTAAATTGAAAATGCGGCTAAAGTCAAACAGTAAGACAAAATAAGCTGTGATGGGACGCACACTTTTATCAAAAGATGTAGCAGCTCAACATATAATTGGTGGAGCAGTACTGGACCAGCAGACCAGTTGAAAGCTTGAGATTTGCCGCAACGTTGAACTTGTGCAGGAATGTCGTTCGCGAAACATGAACATGGATCCAACTGGAACAGATGTTAGCAACTGATTACCCCGTGAGAGTGTTAAGGCCATTGTATAGTGCTCTATCTCTTCTCTTGATGACAATGGCTGTTAGCTCGCCATGTAAATATGACATTTAATACTCGAAACTACCTTCTATTCGAGCCTTAAAAAAATCCCTTTCCAATGCGACCCTTCCACCACTCCAAACCCGTATACAACCATCCTTTTTTATCTCCTTATCTGGTAAATACTCTCGAACTTTGATGTCTGCTGAAAAGACTACTGAGCAATCGTCACGTGACCGGACTTAAACCTTCTGTAAAAATGCCACCTACAAAGACGAAACCAGCAGAAACAGATGAAAGCAAAGACAGAGAGTGGTTGCATCCCTAATTATGCATTTTACAAGCTACACTTCCCTTTGATGACTATTGTCGTTAGATTTGCCATATTAGGATGGTTTCAAATATACAAAACTCTCCTTTTTTTGGACCACTTTGTTGCACTCTCTATATATCATTCCTACTACTCCAAAGCTACCCACGCAAAATCCTTACCCTGCTTAAACCTAACTTTGGTCCAGTTAACAGCCCCGCCTCTGCTGAGCGGTCACGTGAATATCACGTGACCGTCGCGAAAAAAAGCAAATTCCGAAAAAATTGGACAAAAAAGGGCCGGTTAAGAAATGAATTTTTCTCTTACTAACAGTTGTTGTTTTGTTTGTCAGTTGGAAAAACACACAAGCTCTGGGATACTGAGCGTAATCGAAATGGTTGAGATCACGTTGCCGCAGACACCCGAGCAGGCGCACGCGCTGCTGTACCGCTACGCGGAGCTTTGGAGCCGCAAACACGCTCAAACGGGCAGTAGCAGCACGATGGCTGGCGAAAACGCCGTGGCTGACTCGCCGGCAGGGAAAATACCCGATCAAAGTGGAATTGACGACGAACTCGCGGCCCTGGAGGACTCGTTCCGCAAGATCCAGGTGCTCAACACCAATGCACAGAAAACCAACAGGAAAGTCGCCGCCACCTGGGCCAAAAACACCGAAGTTGTGGACAACCAGTTGCTAGCTAACCAGATGACCGCGCTCCAGCTGCTGTCACATGACATTGATTTGCCCCTAGAGCTGAGTGTTGAGTTGAGCAAGTCCTTAGAGGAGGGCATTTTCGAGCAGAACCCAGTTTCGGAGGATTCGGACGCGTTTGACGCGTCAAATGCCCCTCCATCCACGGCTCAGTTGTTCGGGTTCAAAACCGAAATTGAGACAGAATCAAACCCGTACGTTGCCGTGGCAACACCGCAGTTGGATTACGAGATCAAAGTCAAGGTTGAAAACAGAATCTCTCAATTAAACGAGCTACCTGCCACTCTAGGTTCGTACAATGCTTCGAATCTCAATAACGATTTGCAGTTTTCTAACGATGAAGTTATCGAGGGTATCGATGATTTGAAAGTGGACGCGCTCGTCGAATTGATGGGTCTTAAATCCATCCCACTACAGAGAAAGTTGAGGAATGCCCTTTTGAATAAAATCTCAAATTCAAGAATTTACAATGATGAAAAGTTAAATTCAAATTCTACCTTCAAGTCTTGGAAAAGATCATTCTGTGTCCATCCTAAGCAAAAGGTTGTGCAAACCGCTAGATTGGCCGAAAAACTCTTGGAACAACAGCGTAAAGAAAAGGAATTAATTGAAGAAAACTTACAAAGGGAAAAAATCTCTAAGATGGTCAACTACTCTTTGGAATACCAGGCTAACTTACAAGAAAAGAAAACAATTAGATTTCAGCTAGGTAAGCAGATCAATCTTTTCCACCAGCAGGCTGAAAAGGACGAGTCCAAGAAGTTCGAAAGAAACGCTAAGCAAAGATTACAAGCCTTGAAGGCCAACGATGAAGAAGCTTATATTAAACTTTTGGATCAAACCAAGGATAAAAGAATTACTCATTTGTTAAAGCAAACCAATTCCTTTTTGGATTCGTTGGCTAATGCAGTCAAGGTCCAGCAACACGAATCTAAAGTTTTGTCTCATATTGAAAATGGTGAATTAATAGAAAATGAAACAATTGAAGAAGGTGCAGAGCGCCGTGAAAAAATTGACTATTATGAAGTGGCTCATCAAGTTAAAGAAACTGTTACTGAACAGGCCTCTATTTTAGTTGGTGGGAAATTGAAAGAATACCAAATTAAGGGTCTTGAATGGATGGTTTCACTTTACAATAATCATTTAAATGGTATTTTGGCAGATGAAATGGGGTTAGGTAAAACAATTCAATCCATTTCCTTGATTACCTATTTAATTGAAAAGAAAAAGGAAACCGGGAAATTTCTTGTTTTGGTGCCATTATCTACTATAACAAATTGGACTTTGGAGTTTGAAAAATGGGCCCCAAGTGTCAAAGTTGTAGTTTATAAAGGTTCTCAACAGCAAAGAAGGGACATGCAAAACCAAATTAGAGTTGGTGATTTCACTGTATTATTAACAACTTTTGAATATATCATTCGTGACAGGCCGTTATTATCTAAATTCAAATGGGCTCATATGCTGATTGACGAAGGTCATAGATTAAAAAATACCGGATCTAAACTTTTCCAGACATTGATCACTTATTACCACACAAGGAATAGATTAATTTTGACAGGTACCCCATTACAAAACAATTTACCCGAATTATGGGCACTCTTGAATTTCATTTTACCAAAAGTCTTCAATTCTGTTAAATCGTTTGATGAATGGTTTAATACCCCATTTGCCAATACTGGTCATTCTGAAAAACTGGAATTATCTGAAGAAGAATCGCTTTTGGTCATTAGGAGATTACACAAAGTTTTAAGACCATTCTTACTAAGAAGATTGAAAAAGGATGTTGAAAAGGACTTACCAGATAAAATCGAAAATGTTATCAAATGTAAGTTCTCTGCATTACAACAACGTATATACAAACAATTGCTAGACCACAATGCGTTGTTTATTGGATCGGGTGCCGTGGGGGCAACCAAATCAGGTCTCAAGGGTTTAAATAATAAAGTGATGCAATTGAGAAAGGCCTGCAATCACCCATTTGTTTTTGAGGAGGTTGAAACTGCGGTTAACCCAACCAAAAGTACCACCGATTTAATTTGGAGAAGTTCCGGTAAATTTGAATTATTAGATAGAGTTCTACCGAAATTCAAGGCAACTGGTCATAGAGTATTAATCTTTTTCCAAATGACTCAAGTTATGGATATTATGGAAGACTACTTAAGATTGAGAGATATGAAATATATGAGATTGGATGGTTCAACTAAAGCAGATGATAGACAACTGATGTTGAAAGATTTCAATAAACCAGACTCTGAATATTTCTGTTTCCTTTTATCGACAAGAGCTGGTGGTTTAGGGTTAAATTTACAATCTGCTGATACGGTTATTATTTTTGATTCTGATTGGAATCCTCATCAAGATTTACAAGCCCAGGATAGAGCACATAGAATTGGTCAAAAGAATGCCGTTCAAATTCTGAGATTAATTACCACAGATTCTGTTGAAGAAGTCATCTTGGAAAAGGCTCACCAAAAATTAGATATTGATGGTAAAGTTATTCAAGCTGGTAAATTCGATAATAAGTCTAGTGCAGAAGAACAGGAAGAATTATTGAAGAGATTATTAGATGCAGAGAAGGAGAAAACTGAAGATGAAGTCGAAGAATATACCGATGATGATTTAAATCAGTTACTTGCCAGAAATTCTGAAGAAGAAGAAATTTTCAGGCAATTGGATCAAGATAGACTTCAAAAGGATTTGGAAGAATTGCATGGTAAGCAGCGTTTGATGACCGATGATGAAGTTCCTGATACGTTCAAGGAAGATATGACTGTTCATCTTGATCAAAATAATGTTGAAAGCAATGGTAGAAGACAAAAGAGACAAGTTTTCTATGATGATGGATTAACCGAAGAGCAATGGCTTGAAGCAATGGATGCAGACGATGATACAGTGGAAGCTGCTGCGGCAAGAAAGAGGAAGAGACACGCCTCTGCCAAGGCCATGGAAACAATATCATATGCTGATGATTTGGACTCCCAAGATGGGGATTTTGGTGCCGATAGTGATGAGGAAACTCATTCGTCCAAGAGGAATAAGAAGGATCCTATGCCAGAATGGATTTCAAGAGCTTATGAATTGATGAACATATTAGAAAGTATGAAGGATGAAGATGGCAATGAAGTTGGTACTGTCTTTTCTAAATTGCCACCAAGAAAGGAATACCCAGATTACTATCAAATCATCAAGAAACCATACTCAATTAGTCAATTGCGTAGGAATCTAATTCCATCAAATAGAAAGATTCAAAATTTCGAAGAATTCGAAAATAATCTCAGACAAATGTTCTTAAATGCAAGAATTTATAACCAAGATGGTAGTATTGTTGTCAAATGTGCTGATATTGTTGAATCTAAGATGGAAGAGATCGTTGAGAGATGGGGGTTATTGACTACACAGAGGCTGACTAATCCAGTGGCGGCTACTACAGAAACAACTGTGGAAGGATCTGCAGAACAACCACCAATGGACGCCGAACTGGAGGATGACGAATTAGCCAAGATGGATTTGCAATTAGAAGATATTTTAAAAGATAACTAAACTAAACTGAACTAAAGTGTATTTGTATATGTATTTAAGATAATAATAACAATCAGAAATCTAAAATTTGAAATATAAAAAGCATAAGAAAAATAGCGAAGTGCCTAGAATGGTACCCAGTAGCCTTTCCAAGAAGGTATGATAGAACATACAGGTGATGACAAATAATGTAATCCAACAAGTAGCAACCACTGCAAACAAGACATGCAAAAGCAAGTTGGTATATTTGGATTTAGAATTGTACCAAACTCTGAACATGATGAACTCCCACGTCAAAAATAACGTGAAAGATGAAGTGACCAGACAATGACCCGAGACTTTGAATCCACCGGAATACCTACCTCCGTCAACTAAACAACTTCTGTAATATTCATGGTTGGTAGAGCATTTTCCACCCGTAGCTTTTTGGATTAGTTCAAATAATGAGGGTTTAGCAACGAAAGTAGTTACTATCAAAATGACCAAGGGCAAATACAATGAGGCCAATTTGGCCAATTGGACACCCACAAACTTGCTAAGTATATCTGTGGAAGACAGCAATTGTGAAGAAGAGAACTGAACAAGAACGCGATCTGTCTGTGTGAATGGAGTCAACTTAGGCACCACTTCATTATAATTTATAGCGCCCTCTGCTTCGTCAATGTTGACCGTGAAGGACGATTTAACTGAGCGGTACTTCAAACACGCATACAGCACAAACAGACAGAAAAAGATTTCAAAGCAGTGTGACGCAAATACCAAATTGATCCAACTTCTCGATTGAATGAACGGCCATATTTGTGGATCAAAATCCGGAAACGCCAAATCGAATGCCAGTCGCAAAGGGTACAGCCCACAAACTAGTATAAGAAAAAACGGACACAGATAATAAGCATTGTTCCAAGGGAAGTCAACCAAACTTACTTGCGGAACAACTAACATCAATGCATCAAAAGAAAGAAAGAAAGTGTATGTGTTTGTTAGTGTGCTAGAGTTTTTTCCGCTCTTCTCTTTAAATGTGCTCATGAGTAAATAGCCCGTATTTTTGAAATCATCTGAAGACAAATGGAGTCCAATTGAGACACATCGTCTGTGTGCACAATCATCTGTTCAATAGCTCTCTTCTGGTCTGGTGTGATTTTCCTTTCGTCGTCAACTACGATGCACGAAAGGACGGAATCGAGATCCATCAAAACGATCAGCTCTACCTTGTTCAATATCGTTATCGTGCATTTGTACACGTTCAGATCGAATTTGACCGTCACATCCTGCCCTTGAGCCAGCTCGTAAACCATGTTTCGCAGAGAAAGACACATCGAGCGTTTTGTCTCGATTTTCTCCAACTGATCGTGTACAGGTAAACAGAAGTCGATAATCGAGTCCTGGTCGTTCAGCGGCGCATCGCCTACAGAAATATACTTCGGTAGGGTAGATTTGAAAACAGTCCAGCTGGTTTCCTCAGCTTGCTCCTTGACCTGCTCCTGACGCAAAATCAAATAGTGAGGCGGCTGATACTGCTTCAGGAAATTGTTGAAAGTATCGAATCTGACACCTAACAGCTGTCCGTTGGTGTCGTTGGCTATTTTGAACGTCGTGATACCAAACATCCGCTCAATGTTCTCCAGCTGGATTTGTTCCAAAGTTTGCTTCGTCTTTTTGGAGAGACGTTTAGGTCTTGCAGCTTGTTTCTGCGATTGCGATTGCGAAAATAGCAGATCCGCCACCACGGGATCGAGCATTGCGTTGCGACTGTTGTCGATTTGCAAAGAGGCCAAGTTTCTGCCCTTGAGTTCTTCTATCTGCAGCTCCAGCTCTTCAATCTCTGCCTCCATCCTTGGAAAGTAAACAAGAAGACTTCGTATATACAATTTTTTTCATGTATAGAGAGGTTCTTCAGTTCTTTTCCTCTTTGCTAAGCCTGTGATGTGCCATGCCGAGGTCAACTATCACTCTTTAATGCGTACAACGCTAGAACACGCTGAACAGGCGCTCAAAGTGAACGAAGTGCCCATAGCGGCCATCCTGTACAATGTAGAAACCGGTGAGATCGAGTCGAAATCTCACAATCTGACAAATTTGACTTTGAACGGTACCAAACACGCTGAGTTTGAAATATACTCCCAACTGAGAACCAAATACCCCCAGAACCATCTGCAAATATGGTCTAAAAGCATACTGGTTGTTACCGTGGAACCGTGCATCATGTGTGCCTCGCTGCTGAACCAGTTGAATGTTCAGAAAGTGATTTTCGGCTGTGCAAACGATCGTTTTGGTGGTAACGGGTCGATTTTCACAATCCAGAGGTCTTATGACGCAGTGCCCGGTGTCTTGGACCACCAGGCCATCGACCTCTTGAGAAGGTTCTATGTCAATGAAAACGATAAGTCCCCTGATAAAATCGGTAAAAAGAACAGGAAGTTGAACCAAGATAGCTATCCGCAGCTGAAATATGATAAGTACATGACGCGAGACCAGTTTGTCAGCATCTGGGGTCCCCAGTATGGCTTTGTCTACGATCAAAATCTAACGTTGGAGTTTGATGCAGAAGGAGCACTGATAACGAAAAACATTCATCATATAGAACAAGAAGAGGTAACCTGTGCAAAGCGTCTTCGAGAGGTGTGACAATTTATAGATATATCATTAATGTATATAAAAAAGAAGGAAACGTAAAGGTAAAACTATATATATATGTAAAAGTAAATGCGAGGGAAGGAACATCACCCGCTCATTGCTCATCACTAACGTTCAAACCTAATTTGTTAAAGCTGGATTCGATGTCCATCTGGTTTTTCAGAATTAGGTCATCGTCTGGGGTTTGCTCTTCTGCCGATGGAGGTAACTGACTTTCAATG
This sequence comes from Saturnispora silvae, assembly GCA_030579555.1. Taxonomy (NCBI): domain Eukaryota; kingdom Fungi; phylum Ascomycota; class Pichiomycetes; order Pichiales; family Pichiaceae; genus Saturnispora; species Saturnispora silvae. The sequence goes on along the minus strand of JAKTRE010000012.1, from coordinate 170,728 downwards.
TTAGGGATTTTCGTTCCTTCAGGATCGATTTGACTCCAATCATCCTGGCAAACTTGATAGAAATGTTTGTAAATTTGGGTCAAGTCATTTAACCCCATTAGAATTTCGTCATCCTTTTGGGCGTTGAATAGATTCCATTCATTCAATAGATCAGTTTCATATTTAGAATACACCATCTGAGATTTGGCAACCTCACGTTTTAGCATCGTTATTTTGGCTTGAAGTTTTTCAATTCTCCGTTGCTCGTTGCCGGGTAAATCAATATCGTCCTTACTGCCGCTTAGCTTCTTTGCCCAATAGGTCAAGTAGTTATCCGATTGTATTTTGCCACCGTTCTGTAAATTGGTCAACTCAGATTCATTTTTGGATAAATAAGATTGCAACTCTTCATAATCTATACCTTTGAAATCCTTCAGTTTCAATAGGCTGTTGTACGAAGATAAATAGTGTTCCAAATCTTTGAGCTGGTTTAAATAGTGGAATTCAATATATTGGTTTAATTCATTGAAATGAATGGAGGTCGAGTCTAAATTACTAGCAAATGTATTGAAGTTTTCCACAAACTCGTTTGATGAATTGCCATTATGTTTGCCGTCTAGATCATTTTGGAATAAGATGCCTAATTTAGACAACTCCTTACTAAATTGGTTCAAATCATTCGAAATGGACACCTGTTTAGAGACCAGCCTTGAATATATCGTATCGATTTTATTCAAGTTTTCGTTGATTTTTTTGGACTGCGTATGAATTGACTTGAATTTCGATGAATTTGGTGATTCAATGTGAGGCTTTTTGAAGGAGTTCATAATGAAATCGGTCAATCCGTCTATGATCGGGGCGGACGACGACGGCGTTTCCGACGGTATCAGTGATGAGGGAGTTGTTAAGTTCAAATTACTTTTGTATGCGTTCCATTTTTGGGATTCGTCGTTCGACAAGAACAAGAGTAGCGCATCACTTTTGGACAAGACAGGATGGTTTAAGATTCTATTCATGAACAGCTGGAGCGAGGATTGTCTCTTAGTAATGAACTCTTCGGTGAACCTGCCGCCCTTGACGTATTCCAGACGTTTCTTGTTAGGCAATGGGGGGATGAGGAGGGTTGGATAGTCCATCGAAAGACATTGGTAGAGGAAATCGAAGTCTGAGTACCGTCTCCAGATTGCGGCCGACGATAGTTTGGGATGGTTCGTGGTCAATTGCAGTTCGTAGACCGTGAAGGGAGAAGAGGAGTTGTCTGTGTTGGTTTTGTGATTCGATAGACTGACTTCGATGCTGTAGGCGGAGGCTACAGGCGAATCAGACGATGAAGACTGTGTACGTGGTGGTTGCTCTGGAGGACTCTGATCGCGGGGCGTGGCCCCGTGAGCAGAGTCCGACATCTGCTCATGCTGCTGCTGCTGCTGCTGCCCCTCCATAGACTGTGCAAAGTCATTGAACGCCGGAGCAAGCAATTGCGACTCCTCGTCCACATCTTCGTCCTCCTCTGCGTTCTGCTCATCGACGCGCGTGTCGTGCTGCTGGTCGTGCAGGGCGCGCTGCTGCTGCTCCTCGCGGTGGAACCCCGCGTCCCAGGGCGTGTCGTCGTCCCATTGCACGGACGTGAACTCGGTCGACATGGCTGTTGTCGCTGCTGAACAAGAAGAACCAAAGAAGAAGAAGAGAGAGGAGGGCAAAACAAGATAAATTAATAATATGATAGCAGCGATAATAAGGGTACAAGATGCTCAGCAATGCTCAGTATGCTCAGCAGAACTATTGTGGCAAACAGGCAAAAAGGCTAGCAAATGCATATAAGTGAGAGCAGTTAGATCGGTAAAATTAGAGATGGCCGGCTTCAGTGGTGCTCAATTACTTGTTTGAACGCAGGACGCATGCCGTTTTAGCTCTTTGGACTATATTTTGCCGAGTTTGCGTCCTCATCAGTATATCTTTTTAAATATGCTTGATTATATAGGTTGCAAATATGTATTGAGACCCATGAGGACTGAACAGCGCAAGGGATTAGAGTAAATGACTTATTTGTGTGAGTTGCATAAAATGCTCAGCACGCTCAGCAAGTTGAAATGCCGCCATGCCGCGCAAATGTACATGACTAGGAACCAAAGGGCTGCAGCCGTTTGGTTCTTTACTTTGGACACGGTCGGACACGGTTGGACCCGTTTTGCGTCCATTTACACCTTTTCGTCGTTTTCTCGTGCAGTTTGCGGCCGTTTTGGGTGGGGGTTTTTCTGTTTGTATATAGGAATAGGCGGATGTATACAAGGACTCACAGGGGGAGCAAGCAGCCGGGCGGCCGGGTTATATACAAAACAAAAGGAATCTATTAGTGAGTGTTTTTGCTTTTTTGGGAGTAATCAGTATGTATGGGCTTTTTATAAGGGTTTTGTGTGCGATCGAGTGTTATCTCTCTCTTTATATGCATTGATGGTCATTATTCAGGTTGGTTCTGGGCAGGCACGGCCTCGTCGAGGCCGGCGCCAAGCCTCTGCTCGGCGGCCAGGACCCAATTGAGCGGCTTGGTGAGCGTGCGAAGCTTGAGGTTGTCGAAGGACTCGTCGGCGCCGACGAAGCCGCACTCGAACACGCTGGAGCCGGCCTTGGAGGCCTGCACGAGCACGTCGATGTCACCGCCGGTGATGGCCTTCATGCGCGCAAACTGGGCCACGTCGGCCATGGCCAGCCAGCCCTGGGTGTTCATGTGTTTGCGCAGATGCATGTCCTTCAAGAGGTTGTTGATGCCGAGATAGTACTCCAGCTGGGCCACGCACGCGGCCACGGCGGCCGCCTTGGCCTCCTCGCTAGGCCAGTTGACCACCGAGCCGATCTCGATGTCCTGGACGTTCACGAGGTATGGGTTGCGCGATCTGTTGGAGCGTCTTGGCGCCTGCTGCTGCTGTCTCTGCGGATGCTGTTGTGAGTGCGCCTGCTGCTTGCGCTTGCCTGCAGCGTCGTTGGCGTCGTCCTTCGAGTTGGATCTCTTTTCAACCGTCTTCTTGGACTTGCCATTGGCAGTGCTGGCGGCGCCAGCACTGCCTGCGACTGGCTTTCTCTTTGTTCTGCGGTTCTCCTTAGCTGGCTGCGGCTTCTTTCTTATTATGTTCTCCACGTCGAACGAGATGGACGGGATCACCGAGCTGTCTCTTGGTGGTGTTTTCCAAGTGGACTGCGTAGGAACAGGCGCTGGTTTTAAGACTGGTGCAGCTGGAGCAGCTGGAGCAGGAGAACCCTCTGCGGCGGCGGCTGGAGAGTTCTCGCTGCTGACGCCAGCAACGGCGGCAGAGCCGTTCGCTGGTTCCACAACGCTAACGACCTGTGCGGTAGCTTCCTCGACTTTGTCACTCATCTTGTTTCTATATAGCACTTCTCTCTTTTCTGTGTGAATGTGTGAAAAAAAACGAATGAAATTTTTCTTCGCCAAAAGGACGCACAAAAAAATTTTGTTTGATTTGCAGGAAGGCGAAAAAAAAATTTTTTTGAACCAAAAAAAAAAAATCGAAAAATAAAAAAAAAAAAAGTCACGTGACTGCTGAGCAAAAAATAATCACGTGACTTGTATAGGTCACGTGACATTTGCTGAGCGTTTGCGTGCTCAGCTGATTAGGGTTGAGAGAATGTGATAAAATGCTGGGCTTTGCTGCCAGCGTTTTTCTGGCAACCACCACCATTCTCTTCTTGGCATCGCGTAAAACAGACACAGCCTCGTGCACACGCGCTCCGGGTTCTTTTCTACCTCGACCGGTGGCGCTGAGTTCTAGGGTGAAAACACAAATTGCGATTTTTGACCTGTTCTTTTTTGCTAGTATTTCTAAACAACATGTAGTTTGAGTTGAGTACTATCCTCGACGGCCGCAGCCCTCGAGGATGGTGATATTTGCTTGTTCTTGCTTTTGTGCTGAGCAGCCGAGCAAAAGAAACGCGCTTTCTTTTTTTTTTTTCTGTTGTCCGCAAAAGCCTCGCACGCCCCCCCAAAAAAAGTATTTATAGAGGGTGTTTATTCTGGTAGAGTAAACACCAGCCTAGACACTAATTAGAACAGCGATGAGACTGAATCGCGAAGCGCGCATCCTCGCGTGGGCGCATGTGGCGCTCTTCTTCTTTCTAGTGTGGTTCCTCTTCGACCTCATCACGGTGCTTATCGACACGTCGGGCCAGTACGCCTTGACGGCGGAGGAGCTGCAATCAGTGCCAGCTGCGCAAGACCAGCTCATTCCGAAAATCATCCACCAGACCTACAAGACCAGCGCGGTGCCGGAGGTGTGGCAGCAGGGTCAGCAGCGCTGCATAGACTTGCATCCCGACTACCAGTACATCCTCTGGACGGACGAGATGGCCAGAGATTTCATCAGCGACCACTATCCGTGGTTCTTGAAGACGTACGACGCGTATCCGTACAACATCGAACGCGCAGACACGATCCGTTACTTTATCCTGGCCCACTACGGTGGGATCTACATCGACTTGGACGACGGGTGCAACAGAAATCTGGACCCGCTCTTGAAGTTCCACGGCTTTGTGCGCAAAACAAACCCCACTGGGATCTCTAACGACGTCATGGGCGCCGTTCCGCAGCACCCTTTCTTCCTCAAGGCCATCGTCCAGTTGCAGAGGTTCAAGATCAACTGGCTCGTGCCCTACATCACCATCATGTACTCCACGGGGCCTTTGTTTTTGTCCCAGGTGTGGAAACAGTACATCAGATGGTCCCCAATACCTATGGAGTTGAAGATCCTGATGCCACAGGACTACAAGTCGGGCCCAAACCCCTTCTTCACCATAACCAAAGGCTCCTCCTGGCACCAGGGCGACGCTGGCCTGATGTTTTTCATGATCAAGCATTTGCCTCTGACAATAACGCTGTGTGTCTTGTTGGCCGTTTTCCTCGTTATCTGCGAGTACTTCATCGTGGTTCTACTCGTCAAGTTCCTATCAACGCCCCTCTCGAATCTGCATGATTGGTTCGTTGATCTGACCTCTAGTAAACAGGTGGTGAAATGGTCCAAGTTGCCTCAAACTCCACAACAGTCTGGCGGTTACAAAAAGTCAAACATTAGGAAACCAAGAAAGGATTCAAACTTGCCTAAGAGAGAAATACTACTGGATTTAGAAAAGAATGAATCTGATTCCTCTTAAATTCCTAGCCTTACAAAGTTTTTCATGCATTACACCTTTCCGCAACATCAGTATTTTTAAGTTATTATCAGCCCCATGCTGACTATTTTCTCTGTGTTTTTATATTGTTTTAAGTATCTCTGTTTCTTCATCCCCAAAGGTGCACATTTGCATCTTCTAATTACTCTTTACTTTTATTATAAAGAGTTGTAATTATTAATTTAATTATGCTTATCATAAGTCTTATTCAGCTCATTCAGTTCTTGATTCCCATTTCATGATTGGGCGATTTAAACTTACTGGAAAGAGAGAACAAAAAGCTTGCGCTCGGCTTAAGACGAGGGATTTTGCAAACTGTATTGGTTTTGATGTAAAATAAATTGTTTAATCTATTTACTTATTGTATCTATATATATCTAATATATGAACTATCTTTGATTTACTCAAACGCCTTTTGAGCCTCAGTTAAGGCAACTCTATATTTACATTGGTTGTTGTGACATCTTTCAAGACCAATCTTCACGTTTTCCTTGGACATTGGTAAAACTTCAACCATTGGTCTAACATCCTTTTCAACAGCCAATTTGAACATATCAATCATTTCAACGTGAGAACCCAAATGAGAGGCACCCATAAAACAAGCGTTGGACATGAAAGTTCTTGGAGAAACAGTGAAAGGAGTTTCTGGCAACCCGACGGAAACCCATTTGGCGTTGATCTTCAGCACTCTCAAATATGTATTCAAATCAAAGTTCTCAGCTGAGTTGGCAGTACAGACAATCAAATCTAACTCGAATTCGATGTTGTTTGTCTTAACCCAATCTGGATCATTACCAGTAGCAATGAAATGATCAGCACCTAACTTGATGGCGTCTGCCTTTTTGGAGTCACCTCTAGAAAAGACGTAGGTTTCACAACCTAATGCTCTAGACCATTGGATGGCCATCATACCTAGCCCACCAAATCCGACAATACCAACCTTAGGTTTGGCAACATTCGAAGGCAAATTTCTGACAATTGGTGAGTATGTGGTAATACCTGCACATAAGAAAGGCGCAGCCTCCTCATCCTTCAATTCATCTGGAATATGGAAAACAAAGTATTCATGGATTCTGATGAAATTAGCATAACCACCTTGTGCAAAGGTTTTAGAGCCATCCTTGTTAGAATAAACGCCCCCGAAGGTGTGGACTAACTTAGGACAGTAAACTTCGTTATTGCTAGAACACATCTTACAGGATTCTTCCAAACATGCCTGAGACTGGGCACCAACACCAACTCTGTCACCTAATTTGAAGTCGGTAACCTTGTCACCAATACGCACAACTTCACCAATAATTTCATGTCCAACAACCAAAGGATAATGGGAGTCTTTCTTACCCCAACCGTTACGTGCAGAATGAACGTCGGAACCGCAAATGGAGCAACAGGAGATCTTGATATCGACATCAAATTCTTCAAATGGCTTTGGTTCAACATCAATCTGTTCAACTGAAGACCAAGTGGATTCACTTGGATCTAAAACAGCAAAACCTTTGAATTGGATATCGGTAGTCATTTTAAGGGAGAAGTCAAAGAAGAGAAGACGATAAAAGAGAAGAGAAAAGAAAAGAAAGTGGTAGCAGGAAAACCGTTCCGATCTGGGCCTTTTATGAAAGATAAAAATGCTAACTGTGGCGGCATTTTCCTCATTAGGCAATGGCCAAGATCGGCTAAAAAGTGCTCAGCACGCTTAACTTTATAAATTATGTTTTAGGTCAATACTTAGTTGAATGGGTCAGTTCGTACTTGTTCATCCGCAGCTTCTTCCTCCTATTAATAAAACTCAATGTGCCATTGATGTCCTCGTCATCGTCCTTGGCATCTTCGATCAAATTGTCGTCGCCAATGAAGAAGATCTTGAGAGCTTCGCCATACGGCACAATCATTGATTTGTGTCCAAACTTCTTGATGGGCCCAACACAAGGCTGCAAAGCCGGTTCATTAGTAGGCAACTCATAGAATTTCACCTGACCATAACTTGTCATAGTGAAACCCTCCCAAATATCATGCATTTTCAACTGATGGTGTTTTCGCTGAACCTCCTTGCTAAACCTGTTTTTAACACTCATACCTTCTTGCTCTTCCTCCTCTTCTTCTCCGTCTCCTTTCTTTCTGATACCTATAATCAAATTAGAATCTGTAACACACCAGCCTTCAACGCCAGCTAACCAATGTTGATGCTCTGTTGCTGACTTAAACCCTAAACATCTGGTCTCTCTGGAATCTCTTTCGACTCTCAAACAGATATTATTTTTGGCTCTGTTATCAATCGAGAAAGTATGAATGATTAACGTGTTTGTCGTCAGTTCAACATACCCAATAGAAAAATTCGAAACCGATGCACATCCACAGAATTTACAATGATTCAACTCGGGATGAAAAACTTTAAATGAGTTCTTCTGAAACTGACCAATTGACCATTCCTTCAAAACTATCCCCGTTTGAACATCCAATAACTGTGCCTTCAACCCCATAGCCTTAACAATCATACTAACAAATGGCACCGTTTCAATGACAACATCAGTATCGTCCTTCTCATCATAGCCACAGGTGGTCATAGTTAAATTGTTAAGCTCATTGACCGATTGAACACTATCCGACTGATTCATTAGCACAGCCGGAGTTATTAATGATTTGCCCATGTTATACCCAAAATTATCAATTTTGATAGACCTAGGGATCCATTTGTCATTAACGTTGGTATCGACTAATAAATTGCCATCTGATTTGATTGATACGATTCTATCATTTATCCTGGGTGATTTTAGAATTTTAGAACTTAGTAAAAGTACATCTTTTGTTTTGCCAGGGTTTGACTCAACCTTACCAGATTCACAATCAATTGATTGAATTTTGCCATTGTTTAATATAATGATAAATTCCATCTTACTATTATCACCTAGTTTATCCAAATCAACAAATGAATCGTATTTAGAGTCAGCTCGAGCCATTCCAATGGGCGCGGCTGACACCTCATGTTCAAGCTTTGACTGGTCTAGCTTATTAAGTTTAGGGGTATTTTCTGCAGTGGTAGGGGCCTTTGTTGTGTTTTCTGTCTTCGTGGACTTACGAGGAGTTCTAGTTCTAAGTTTCCTAGGCTTCAACTCCTTCTTGGAAGACGCCGACGTATCCTTATCCGAAGATGAAATCTTTTTAGGCTTAGTGACTGAAGCCTTTTTCTTCTTTTTGATGAAAAAGGATTCTAATAACTCGCCATCACCGATATTAATTTCCCAAATCCATGACATACATAACCTCGACCAACATTTAACATCACCATTTGTATAAAACACTGAGATTAAAGATCCAGATTCCGACATTGATACATGTTTTATTGGAGAATCACCTAACGGTAATTTAGTTGGCTTTGGTATTGGGTTATTCATTGGTGACCAAATTAGTATTTGATTAGTTATATCAATCGAAATGATGAATGGACACTTGGAGGTGTAAATTTGAGTGATTTCGCTGCAAGCGGTAGTAGTAGTGTGCAAATCCTTAAAATTAAAAGACTCTCGTTCGATCATCAGTTCATCGGAATCATTCAAAACTAATTTGGGTAATTCTGGATTTATTGACATGGTGAATAATATCGAATCTTTCGATTCAAGAGGTAATTTCATTTTTAAAATGGTTATGGTAGTAAAAATCACAAATGAAACAATTGATAATAATTCCAAAAGGTAACCAAAGCTCCAATTATGAGAATTTGAAGGTATTTCAGTTAAATTAATTAATATCTCGTCATGAATTTTCACTTTGAACTCTTCCAGCAATTGATCTGTGTGTAATAAATCTTGAATATCTAATACAAACCCACGTTTGTTTAAAAATGTATCCAATAGTGACTTATGATGATCACCTGCTGTCCATCTAATAAAAATGATCAAAAAGATTGTCATGATGATGACTGAAACCCAAAATGATTCCAACAAAGATACACCGACCACTTGATTTATATTTGTCAAAGGTTTGACCAACTTCATATCTAACATGACAACCATTGATAGGAAGGAGAATAACATGATGAAATTTAGGAGCAAACAAATCATTGTAAATGTACAGTATTGGGAAGTTAATCTCGAGTTAGTCGACACCAAAATACTCGCCAAGATGAATTCAACCGAAATGAACACATTAAAACTTGAAATAAAAGTAGAAATGATTGCCTTACGAATTCTTAAATTTTGTAAATGACTTTCGTTCTCTGAATCATAATGGGACCCAAAACTGGCATAGTCTGAAAATATTGAGATGAAGCTTGCAAATGAAAATAAAAATGGTAACCATAAGGATTGAATGAAAGGTAATTGATGAAATAAAGTGAAATTACTCAAAAAAAATTTCGATATTGTTACCGAGGCAGAAAGTGTGAAAATGAACTGGATGCACAGGGCTGAGAAGACCCCAAGTTTGAATTTCAAAAATGGAACGCTGGTGAAAGATACAGCCAAACAAACCGTCAGAAATAACGGTAAACTCTTGATTAATAGAACTTCCCATAATGAACATCGTGTTGGATGTAGCTGGTACACGTATCCCTCATCGTCGTGGATGTCACCATTGGCACTCTTGGATAAATTATCCAGTATAAGCTCATCCACCGTTGCCGATGTCTTATACATGCATACAATTTTGGCCACTTTGAGGTCTTTTATAACCCCGTTTGTAGTGGTAACTCCATCAAATAGAACTATATCGTTCAATTTTTGGTGATATTTGACCCTATTGCCTTGCATGACATTACTCAAAGAGAACCCGGTACCGTCCTGGTAGTCCAACAAGGAGTAAGTGTTAAGTAGCGAAGGATCAATGCCTTGAAACAGGTCCATTTGGTATTCCTGTAGCCTGTGCAAACTCTCCGCGGCCGATGAAGAATCGAACTTCAGCGCAAATGATCGTATTGTGACATCGCTGCTTGCACCCTGCAACTCTTCCGCAAGCTCTACGCCCACCGAGCGTATTTGATCGCCTCGATTCGGTTGCAGTAGGGGTCTTAATTCACCCACAGACCCATATCCGAGCACCAAAAGCGCGATCGCCGGGACCAGCAACGCCACAAACGGCGCCTGCATCATAAGCAACAGCCACCTGTTCATTGCCAGCTGTACACGACCCGTCCAAAACAGCAACCTGGACCTGGGCATCTCAGTAGAGGAGCAACTCGGACTTTTAAATAAGAATAGGAGAGTCAAAGCTTTTCCTTTGTATTTTCAATTCCCAGGCCTTTTTTTTCAGCTCAGCACTCTATTCTCATAAATTCAATCTTATTATAGTATGTGTATTAAAGTTTATAGATGTTATAAAGCGCTGCGGTCGTGCCTTAGGCCACACTCTTGCAACAGACCACCTCACGTACCCACTCGGAGTTGAGCACCTGTTTGGCGGTGATTCGACGGTCGGGCTTGGGGTCCAACACACTGTAGATGACATTTCTGCAGCGAGCCCGCTTGAGACTCTCAATTGGCTCGTAGCCATTGGCGTCTCGCCTGCTCTTGAGATACTCCTCGTAGAAGCTGTCGCCCCGCTTGGCGACGCCCCAGAGCTGTCTTCCGGTTCTCATCGACATGTAGATGACCCCACAGGCCCAGACATCAACACATCTGGGATCATATTCGTCGTGGGTGTACTCTTCAGGCGCAATGTAGGGGGAGGAGCCGGACACACCGTGCGACAGCTGGATGTCGTCTTCCCAGGCCATTTTGAAACACTCGGAGTTGCCGAAGTCGGTGATCTTCAACGTTCCGTCGTGAGTCAGTAGGATGTTCTCGGGCTTCAAATCTCGATGCGAGACACCCATCGAGTGCATGTAGTGGACAGCACGCACAAGCTGCTTGAAAAAACAGTCCGCCTCCGCGTATTCCAGCTTGCCAGCGGTGATGATCAAAGAGTAGAGATCGCCACCCTGGCAATACTCCATCACCTCGCAGTAATCTCCCTTGGAGTCTTTGAAAAGGTCAAAGGCCGATATGATATTCACGTGTTTCAGCGACGAGCTGATACAGAATTCGTTCGTCAACCTCGACGAGTACTTCTTGTCAGGCTCGTTTTGCTTACGGGTGAACTCCTTGACCGCGTACAGCACCTCTGTTTTGTCCGGCAGCTTCTTATGAGCCACACGCACCACCCCAAACGTACCCTTACCGATGACCTCCTGACACTTACCGTATTTGACCTCGAAGTTCTCAGACTGCGAGCTGTTGGTGGAGGACGTGCCCGTTTCGTTCAACGGTGTCACATCCTTCAGAGACTTGCCTGCCTCTAGAAAGGACAAGTCGTCTCGCTGCTCCATGTATGTAGCAAACAACGTTGGCGGGAAAAGCCCTGGAACCGCAGAGACAGCCTCAGACCGCTTCTTCTGCGACCCTCCGATCCAGTCCTTGACCATCTGACCGAGCTTTTCCTGTCTCTTGACAACTTTCAAGTGGTGTTCGTGTTTCAACGTACCGTCCGAGTCCTGGAGGATCATGAATCTGGCCACCTGCTGCACATGCTGCTGCTGCGGCGACACCTGCACCCTGCGTGTCGACGGTGCACGCGATACGGCCGGGCTTTCCGTGCTCTGTGAGGGTATTGATTCCTGCGAATGAAGCGAGTTGGCGTCTCTGGCGGCTGCGGGAGCGGCCCCAGACGCATCGTTCAAAGCCGCACCTGCCCCAAACAGTCTGCCCAGTCGCGAGAGCGTGCCTCCGCGCTGTCTGTGAGGCTCGTCGGTCATCTGCGAGACGTTTGCACCTGCGTAAACGAAACAGTCTTGGCAAACTCTCAAGTCAAAAAAAATTATCCTGTACTGTTTTAACCAATGAAATCGCACTAAAAGGTAATAACCATGGCTAGAAGGCCCGATAGCGGGCTGAAACTATTACCACAAGCATGTAGAGAGGCCCAGATATGTTGATGAAATGTTTTTTTCCTTACAAAATGGGTGTCTTAGCATTTTAGTTAATTTTTTTCTAGCTACAGAAGTCCATTTGAAACGAAAATGATACCTCTGTAACCAGCATTTGATGCTGGTTACAGTGCTATCATTGTCTGGCCTGTGTCCTTTTTGGACACGCTATTTATTAAATTAGTAATCTTTCTACCATGCTGTGGCTCTTATCGGAGGCAAAAATCCTTACAGAAAAACGGCTATTAATCTAATTTATCTCTTTCTTTATCGACAATCAAATGGGTCAACAAGCGTCCAGCGAGCGCTACGTGTCGGCCTGCGCCGCGTCCGCCGACGAGGCACTTCTTGAAAAACTCCACTCTGTTCTTGGCGCCAACAACGCCGTTTCTTCTACCGGCACCGGCTCTGGAGCCTTGTCAGGCTCCACGCCTATCGTGAACGACAACCTCCAAACATGGAGCGACGAGATCGTGAACGACTCCACCAAGAAGCTCGCGATGAATTGCTTCACGGGGAACGACATTTCCAAGATCATTGCGAACACCGCGAACCAAAACGACAACAATGTCGATTTGTTCAACTACCAGGTGAAGTTCCAAGGCGGCCCAGTGACCAACCAAAAGTCATCCGGTAGATGTTGGTTGTTTGCCTCAACTAACGTTTTCAAGGAAATCATCAAGTCACAATTCAATCTGGAGGAATTCGAGTTCTCACAGAACTATCTCTTCTTCTACGACAAGTTGGAGAAGTGTAACTGGTTCTTGAACAGAATCTTGGAATGCTCAGACGAAGACATTGAGTCAAGATTGGTGCAATTCTTATTCCAGTTGCCAGAAAATGACGGTGGTCAATGGGATATGGTGGTCAATCTAGTCAACAAATATGGATTGGTTCCAAAGACCATCTACAAAGACTCTGCCTCAAGTATCAATTCAGGCCCACTAAACTACCTCATCAACAACAAGTTGAGAGAGTTTGCGCTTGTTTTGCGCTCCTTGAAGCATAAAGAATCTTCTCTCTTGGAAAAGGGATTAGATTTACCAAACTACGTTGAGGTCAAGGAAAACATGATCAAGGAGATCCACACCATTCTTTCCTTAACTCTAGGTATCCCACCAAAGTCAGATGAAACTTTCATCTGGGAGTACAAGGACAAATTCGGCTCCTTCCACCAATTGGAGACAACCCCATTGAAGTTTTACCAGGAAGTTTTGAACTTTGACGCCGATGCCCATTTCTCTCTTATCCACGATCCTCGTAACGACGAAGGTCTCTACACTGTTGACAAATTAGGTAACATTGAAGACGGTAAAATCATCGAATATGTCAACACATCTATTGACGAACTGAAACAGGCTGCCATTTCAATGATCAAGTCCAACACACCGGTCTTTTTTGGGTCTGACGTTGGGAAGTTCAACGATAAAGATTTGGGGTTGTTAGACGTGGACTCTTGGGATTACAATTTGGGCTTTGGGCTAGACATGAACTTGTCCAAGAGACAAAGATTGCAAACGGGCTCTTCTCAGATGACCCACGCTATGGTCTTGACAGGTGTTCATTTAATCGACGGCAAGCCAGTCAGATGGAAGGTGGAAAACTCCTGGGGCGAGTATGGGGACCACAAGGGCTACTTTGTTATGACCGACCGTTGGTTCGATGAATACGTTCTACAGATCGTCACTAACAAGAAGCACGTTCCTAAGCGTCTAGTGGACATCTGGAAGTCCAAGAAGTTCTACACCTTACCTTATTACGACCCTATGGGTGCCCTTGCCTGATCTCGTGTGTTCGTATTGCGCTCATTGATTGAGTTCCGCTTATTGTTTAGATATTCAAAAGACTAATTTTTTTATTGTAATTAAAGTGCTGAGCACGTGTCATTCAAAGCTTGGCAACGATTGACTTCAAACTGCCTTGTAAATTTACAACTGCTTCACTTAGTGGAGCCCAAGTAAGGCAAGTGCATAGAGCCGGAAACTCTCTACATATTCGTTTGATTTAGAGGTTGCCTGTGGCTTAATCCAAGGAAGAAGATGACCTTTTAGCGGCTTTACAATTATGACACATTTCTTGCGTATTGCCATTGAAAAATTTTTAATTTTTCCGATCATCTCATATCACAGTTTGCCCTTTTCTTTATCTTTATATAGTCATTTTAGGTAAAACTCAAATAACTACACACAAGACAACATGACTGTATGTAATAAAAATAGTGGAGCTTAAATATATGATTTTTAAAATTTAGGACCCATACTAACAGTTCCAAATAGCAACAATCTAAGATGTTCCTTCAAAATCCAAACGTTGGTGACAGATCAAAGGCTGAAGACTGGAGAATTTCAGGCTACAACCCTTTAACTCCACCAGATTTGCTCCAGTCCGAATTTCCTCTTAAGCCAATCAACGAACAGGTCATTCTCAAGGGTAGAGAAGATGCCGTGAATATCTTGAAAGGTAAGGATGACCGTTTGTTAATCGTCATTGGTCCATGTTCTATCCACGATCCTGCCGCGGCTTTGGATTACTGTAACAGATTGGACAAGATCAACCAGGAATTAAAGGGTGAATTGCACATTGTCATGAGAGCCTACTTGGAAAAGCCAAGAACCACCGTTGGTTGGAAGGGTTTAATCAACGATCCTGATATCGATGGTTCTTTCAATATCAACAAGGGTTTAAGAATCTCCAGAGAGTTGTTTGTCAAGTTAACCGAAAAGTTACCTATTGCTGGTGAAATGTTGGACACAATCTCTCCTCAATTCCTTTCAGATTTGTTCTCAGTTGGTGCCATTGGTGCTAGAACCACCGAATCCCAATTACACAGAGAATTGGCCTCCGGTTTGTCTTTCCCTGTGGGTTTCAAGAATGGTACCGATGGTACTTTAGGTGTTGCCATCGATGCCATGGGCTCAGCTAAGCATCCTCACCACTTCCTTTCTGTTACCAAGCCTGGTGTCGTTGCCATTGTTGGTACCGAAGGTAACGAAGATACCTTTGTTATTCTGCGTGGTGGTAAGACTGGTACTAACTTCGATGAAGAGTCCGTTAAGAACGCCCAAGCTGCCTTGGAAAAATCAGGTATGTCCAAGCCAGGTGAAGCTAGAATCATGGTTGATTGTTCTCACGGTAACTCTCAAAAGAACCACAAGAACCAGCCAATTGTCTCTTCCGTTGTTGCTAAGCAGGTTGCTGCCGGTTCTACTTCCATTTGTGGTTTAATGATCGAATCCAATATCGAAGAAGGTAGACAAGATGTTCCTCCATTAGAACAAGGCGGTAAGGATGCCTTGAAATACGGTTGTTCCATCACTGACGCATGTATCAACTGGCAAGATACCGAAAACGTTCTCCGAGAGTTAGCAGATGCCGTTAAATCTAAGAGAGAAGTTTTGTCTCAACAGAATTAGTTGGCTGGTAGATTCAGTTTTCTGGAAGAAAAAGAATAGATGACTATATATACTTTCATTACCTTTTTATGCCTCATACCGTTGTATATAAGATTATTCTTTAAATATGTTTTAAAAGTATTCATTAAAGGACATTTAAAAAGTAAGACAAGAACAAGTTATCAAAATGGTGATAATGAAACCGCTTAATACACATAACATTCTGTGTTCGTCCACACTGTGCACTACTTCACTCTGTCATTCTTCTCACCAGCATTGCTATAAATATAAAAAAAAGTTGTCACGTGACCAACATTTGCTCAGCGTTTGTTAAAAAATGAAGGCCCATGTGCTTATCGGCCAATATGTCAATAAAACCACCTCAGTTCCACCTTAGCGGCCCCAACCACCTGATAACAACGCCCAATCAACTTCTTTGTAAAGCGGGGTTACTGTTTGAGCTGAATGCGGATTAGGTCACGATATAGGGAAGGGGAATTATTTGGGGAGAAAATATAAAAAGTGGAGTGCCTATCCTAAGATAAGAAAATAATTGAGATAACATTGTTTTTAGACCATATCACAAAGCATGAGTTTTATCTTATTAACATCAAAGCTGAACAAGACGCCATCGACGCCAGCCAGTGGAGTTGCACACAAAGACACGCTGCATGAAGAAAACAAAACACAAATCGGCAAATCCAGCTCAGACTCGAAATTGCTAGGTGGACCACCGATCTCCATGTCAAATGAACATCCCGGGAAAAGAAGGAAAAGTTTCATCGATGAGGATGAGAACTTGCTGCCTTGGTTTAACTTCTAATGGCAACTCCGTTATAGATCATGATTTTTTTAACATACTCATGTAGAGTTTTTTCCTTTAGATTTTCCTCTTATACCCTAATAAACATTTTTAGCACTAAACTACTTCTTTGTTTTTCATAGTCTTGCAAATAAATATAGTCGCTCATTATTAGCAGTCTTGTTTATATGAAGTATAAATAATTTTAGGTGGCTTTGGTATCTCTCTCGCTATCTGGCTATTTACATAAATTTCGTTAGAATGTTAGTGACAATTCTAACCCACCAATCACCCTTTCTTTCCTTTTGGTAATCTCTCAGACCTAATTCTCTAGTATTCGATTTCAAGTTATCAACTTCTTCTTTCATCTTAGCCTTCAAGTTTTCATCCAGGGTCACAACGACTGCATTGGATTCCAAATCAAGGCCATATGCGCGTTGAGTATATTGAGAAGATCCAACGACAGTTATGCTTGGTAATGGATCATTAGGTAAGTTAATCCAGATACCTTTAGCATGGTAAGACCAGCCATTTGGAGTATTGACCGTACCCTTTCTCCATTCAAGAAGCTTGATCCTATTTGGTTTGTCAATATTGGATTCTAGTTGATTGGAGTGTGGAATGAGTTTGTCCTCCTCCTTCTTAGTCTCATTGGATGGTGCATAGAATGCATTGGATATATTATTATACCATTTGTTGGTCCAATCCATCACCTTCATTATAGCAGTCTTATGAGGAATTTGTCCTTCATTGACCAAAACATCCTTTAAGAATAATGAAGAAATGTGAACGTATGCATCAGGTAAGTACTTGGAAATACCCTTGGATTTATAAAATGAGTTTGATTCTGGCGATGCAATGATAACATCACCAGAACAACGTGCATGCGTTAATCTTTGCCAGATTGATGGGAAAACATTGAAATAACCTGCAGTCATGGTAAAATGAGCAAATTTTTCATCTAACAATGCCAGTACTCTATTAATGGCCAACAATTCCGTCGATTGGTCAGGTTTCAGTAATGGTGTGAACGATGAAACTGGGTAAACAACAGTATTTGGGGATTCCAAAGGTTCATCTGGGATTTCGTTGGCTACTTTACTTTTCAAAACAGGAACTAAATGTTTAGTTGCATCAATGATGAAACTATCGACATTCATATGAGGTTGAGAAGAATAGTTGGAATTTGGCCAATCCAGGTAAAACCCTAACTTGGTATTTGAGGAGATCAGTTTGTAACTTAGATTACCGATTGTTGTTTGAACCCGATGATAATAATTAGTCAAATATCTATCTTTGAAAATCCAATATCTGTCTTGTCTATTGGTGAAATAATCGGATGAAAGGTTAGCACCCGATAACATAACTTCGTCATCAATACCATAAATTTTCATATGCTGTAGCCCGTAAATCTCGTTGAATCTTTTAGGAACAACTTTAGCTTGCCAGCCATTTAAATGAGGAGTATGGTACATTCTGACATTAACACGATCATTGCCAAACTGTTTAATCAGACCGGCTAGTAATGTTGCTGATGAGTGTTTAGGCATATCTCTAGTTGATCTGATACAATCCACAAGAATGTCAACTTTTAAAGAAGGTTCTCTGGTGAGTGCGTCTGAGATAGTCTCCATCAAATCTGTTTGCGATTTGCCAATGTACAAGGAAGACAAAAATACACGGTGCTTAGCCTGTGAAATCTTGGCCTTCAAAGTCGAATAGAAGACTTTAGGGTCTGTGAGAATCTCGATCTGGTCCCCATTGAGGTCAAAACGCGGAGCAATCGCATCCAACTGCTGCAGCGTAGGTCTAGCCTGCACTGGAAACATCTTATACGAGCGTAACGCTGGATTTTCCACCTTCACCGTCGAAAAGCGTCTCAACTGCGAAACGGCCCCTATCATCACCTGTTTGCAAATATAGTGAAAGCACAATGAAAAATGAAAAATCCAGTTGGGTGAATATTTTTTTCACTAACCGTTGAACTGCTCAGCAGAGAAGAGCACAAAATGAACCTGCAATAAAAAACATCTGTTTGACCGGAAATGCCTCCCAATTAATACTCAAAAAGACTTTATTTTATTATTCTTCCTATATAAGTCTTTTTTTGTGCAAATTAAGAGCTAAATCCAGTTAAAAAACGTTGATTAGCAAAATTTCAAATTTAAAAAGCGCAAAAAAGAGCCTTTTTCAGTAAAGTTTATTACAAGACGAAAGATAGAACGCTGTTAACTTCCATGCCAACCCTTTGTGAGCCAAATAGCTCTTTTTATTTTACCTAAATGTACCTTTCAGTTGAATTAGCTGTTTTTCACTATTAATTTTTCATCTTCACTATTATCTTCCTTACATTTGTAATGGAACCTAACGCAAAACAGGCCAAACCCGCAGAGATGCTTCCGAAGTACATTCTAGATGGTTGTCTACGCCGCGTGGAGCCTTACTACTACGAATATCTTACCTATTGCAAAATGCGTTGGAGAGATCGTACTCTTTTAGACATCTTTGCTAATGAGTTTAGACTTTATCCTAAATCATACTATGAGCGCACCCTGGACGCAGGGAGGGTATTTGTCAACGGCAAGGTTGCTGGTAGAGACACTATACTAAAAAACGGAGCGTTGCTTTCACACAAAATGCATCGTCATGAACCGCCTGTTGCCAACAAACCCATTGACATAGTTTACCAGGATGACGAAATTGTTGTAATTGATAAGCCAAGTGGTATGCCGGTTCATCCAACCGGTAGATACAGGCATAACTCTGTTACTTATATCATGGAACGCGAGATGGGTATCAAGGCCAACCCATGTAACAGACTAGACAGACTGACATCTGGTTTGATGTTTCTAGGTAAATCGCCTCAAGGGTGCGACAAATTAGTTGATCAAATCAGGAACAGGAAAGTTGGTAAACAGTATATTGCTAAAGTTGTGGGTGAGTTTCCACTAGGTATTTGGGATGTTAATGTCAACTTGCATTGCATTGATCCAAGGTTGGCACTGAATATCGTTGACATCGATAACAAGTTCGAATCCAAGGAATCCAGTACAACATTTCAGAGAATCAGCTATGACCCTGAAGATGGTACCTCGATTGTGCTTTGTAAACCGCACACTGGTAGAACACACCAAATTAGAGTGCATTTACAATATCTCGGTCACCCAATTACGAATGATCCCTTATATTCATCGCCTGAAATTTGGGGCTCTTCTTTAGGTAAAGGTGGTGAATACGATGTGGATCTGGTTATGTCCAAGTTGGACAAAATTGGTAAAACGGATACAGCTAAATCCTGGTTACATCCTCAAGGGGATGGAGAGGTTTTAAATGGTGAGCAATGTGAAGAATGTGGTATTGATTTATATTCAGACCCTGGTCCAAATGATTTAGAGCTATATCTACATGCATACAAATACTATTCAACAGAGACTGATTGGTCTTATCAAACACAATTACCGGAATGGGCGTCATCACAATCTACCAAAAATATGTCATTGGCATTAGATCAGGCTAAACTATCACCTCCAACACAAACTGCATTTTGTGTCGGTTGTGTATTGGTTCATAATGGTCAAGTTATATCTGAAGGATTCTCACGTGAATTACCAGGTAATACCCATGCCGAACAGTGCGCGTTGGAAAAGTTAGGTGACTCGCTTCCTTATGGTACCGAAGTCTATACTACAATGGAGCCATGTTCTTTAAGATTGAGTGGGAACCTACCTTGTTTGGATAGAATTTTGGAAGCTAGTAACAAAGAGGACACAGCAGCATTACCTGAAATATCTCGGTATAAAAACTTGAAGGGCGTATCTTTACTTAAAAAGCCTCAAAAGGTAACTACATGTTTTGTTGGTGTCATGGAACCAAGTACATTTGTTCAAAAGAATGTCAGTTTAGAAAAATTGGAAAAAGAAGGTATAGCATATATCAAAGTTGATGGATTTGAAGAAGAGGCTATCAAGATAGCTAAGAATGGTCATGAGCTCATTGGAAAGCAAGAGGAAGACGAAAACTCAAATGTATAGTGTAATTTATAGAATGTGTATATGTACATACATATATATATATGCTTGGGAATTCAAACTTTCCCCTTTTGGTTTCTACCTAACCTTTCGATATCATCGTCAACGACTTCCCAGGCCGCTTTGTATTGGCTGTCGTGGATTAATAGCAGCGGGTTTTTAGCTGTGTTGTACTTACCACCTAAACTGGTGTATCCCATATCATACAACGGACAGTATGTTATGTGGTTTTCCATATCCTGCGTTGTTAAATGTAACCACCTAACAAAACACCAAACTTCAGCAGTGTTCCATTCTAGAACAGGGTTTATTCTGATGAATTCGGGCCAGCCTTTTTCTTTATCAGTTACTTGTTCCAATTTTAATGTTGAGGCATACGGATCTGTTCTTCTAACCCCAGCAATGATAGCCTTAATTTTAGGTTCAATCTCCAAGTAAGATCTGAATCCAGACTGCAAGGAGTGTGATTTGCTGAATAGTGCTCGTATGTTTTTCGAATGGTGGCGTTGTAAGATATTGTAATCCACACTTTCATCTGTGGGCAAATAAACAATTGTGAAATCCAACCCAAACATTTCCACACTATCTCTTAAAAAGATCATTTGTTCTTCAAACTCTGGTTCGGTGTGAATGTAAACCGATTTGATTTTGGATATCGGAATTGGAATTGCCAGAGATTTGTAATAATCAAATATGACAGCCATGTAAATCACCAACAACACCAAACAATCTTTACCCCCATTGTAGCTAATAGACAGATGATCTAGCGAATGTTTCGAAACCATGAAATATAGATCATCGTAGGTTTTCTCGATTTGTAATTGTGTCTGCAAATGTAGTTCGGTACTCCAGGCAGGCAGAACTTTCGAGGTAAAATCATTGGAGTAATCTCCCACGGGAGTGTCCAAAAACTTCCGTATCAGTTTCGAACAGTCCTGCAAAATGCCACTCATGGCTCAGTTACAAAAAGAAAGGAGAGATATCGGAGATGGAGTCAGAAAAGAGTAGAAAAAAAAAACCCACACATTGGGGTCAAGTCACGTGATTTTTTAGTTTACTTAAATAAACACTTATATGTATATATACAGAGGTTTAGGCCTTTTTCAGACTTAAGGCTTGACAATCTTGAAAGGTTCGGCTCTTCTAGTTTCCAAGTTCATCTTCATGATAGTCACGGCGTTCTTTTCGGTGAGCACATTTCTGAGGTATTTCTTGTTAAGTTTGAACTGATCTTTGAGAGTCCAGAATGGCTTGTTGATGAGTTCGACAACGGCTGCCTTAGTCTTTTTGTCCAATGGAGATTTGAAGTCGCCGACAAGGGAGTCCAATTCGGCCAAGGTGGCCAACTTAGCCTGGGCGATTTCTTCAACGGTCATATTCTTGGTCAGTTGGAACTTGGAATCGAACATAACGGCATTGTCAACCTTGGAAGCCAGTTGGGAGTATTGCTCGATTTTGGTGGCAAATTCTTCAGATGTAAGTTCCCCTCTGGATAACTGTAACTTCAAATCGTATTTATAGTTGTAAGTCGAGTAGAATCTGGCATCTTCTAATGATTTACCGCCTCTCAAGTGCCCATCGATGGCTACTAATCTAGAACTAGCTAAATCAACATCGAGACCATCTTCTTGAACAAACTCGGACAACTTAGCGGCAAGGGAATCTTTCTTCTCTTGTCTCTTTTGTTCTCTCAAGGAGAGCTGTTCCAGGATGTCCTTCTTGACTAACTGGACCTTTCTTGGTAAGTTGCCGTGTTCGTCACTTGCCTTCTTACCGCCCAAGATCTGTCTACCGAATCTTCTGATGGTTGGCTCGAAGTGGTTGTAAGGTAAGGTGTCGTCCTTATTTTGTGCAATACCAATGAACTTCCTCTTTGGATGGAACGGATCTAAATAGTATTTGACGTAACCTGGCTCCTTAGCATAGATGGTGTGATCCTTACCAATGCCACAGCCAAAACCTGGGTACCATTTAGTACCACGTTGTCTATAGATGATTTGGCCAATTTTGACTAAGTGGTTTTCGTATTTCTTTGGACCCAACCTTTTACCAGGTGAGTCTTGCATGTGTGTTTTGGATGAGACAACCTTCTTATGGGCATGTCTCACCTGCGTCCACAAAAACCCTAAACGGGGAAACCCACCACTTGTGAAGGAAGTGAGCATCGTTTTAATGTAAGAAAAATTGATGCGTTGAGTGAGAGAGAGACAGTGAATGAAAAAAATTTTGGTCGTAGTGACGAGAAAAATGAAGAGAAAAAATACAGCTATGATCACGTGACAATCACGTGACGTTGCTCAGCAAAAAAATATTAAGATTCAAACAAATAACTAAACAATAAACTACAAAACAGGCCCAAGGCTAGCTTTTGGCCTCATGTGAGACTTGAACGTTTTCTACAGAGGGGTCTGAAGATTTATCCAAATCGTTCATATCATCGATCTCCTTACCCACATCGTCGTCCAAATCAGGTCTTCTCCCAGTGATGAAGTCCATGTCTTCGTACTTGATGATTCCTTCCTTGAAATACCAGAGATCATAAACAGCCCAAACAATGAAAAAGAAAGGTAGCATGATGTATCCGTCAATGAAGGCCTTATAGTCAAAAGGCACAAAGCAGGACCAAGATTGGACTAGGGTTAGAACGATACCAATAACGATGGCAATGTAGTTACCCCATGGGAAGATTCTTGAAATGTAAGGCAATTTCTTGATAGGGTGTCCCTGGGCGAGATACCCCCATCTGAACCTTAAGTGAGTGACACAGATAGAGGTCCAAACCATGAATGCTGCCACACCAGTAACATTGACGATATAACTATAAGCCACAGACGAACCTGCAGAATATGACAAAATCGAAAGGAACCCAAATAAATGGCAAGAGTGAATGGCAACATATGGAATCCCCTTGCGATCAACCTTGGTGAATATTTTCGGACCAAAACCAGCTTTGGACCAAGTGAAAACCGATCTGGAGGCAAAGTAGATGGCTGAGTTGATTGAAGAAAAGCATGTGACCATAATAATGGTTGTAATTAGATATTTACCGTTGTCCCAGCCAGCGTTGTGCAAGGCAATTGTCATTGGAGATCTCATGACCTTCTCTTTGGAAGTTAACATTGGATCATTGTAGGCCACAGTGATACCGTAAAAAATGGACAACCCAAAGTAGACGTAGAAGACTCTGAAAACAGTGGATTTGACTGCAGTTGGGATGGCCTTTCTTGGGTTACGGGATTCAGCAGCAATGACAGAAACACCTTCAACCCCGGAGTAGAAGACACCGGCATAGACGAAAGAGTTGGCAATACCTTTGAAACCGGAGTTCAACGGGAAGTTTTTGAAAGGATTACCAGGAGAACGGCCTTTGATACCGCCAGCGGCATAAACAATGGCAAAGATGTAATATGCTGAGATGAAGCCTAGCTTGATGAAGCCTAGGATGTACTCCGCCTCACCCCACCAGGACACGTCCAGCAACTGGAATATGGTGAAAACAAACCAGAAGATCAAGTACCAACCATAGCTCGGCACCTGAGTGGTGTAGGTGCCCATGGCCGCAGAAAGGGAGGTATACTCTGAGATGATGTTAGTGACCCACAAAATTGCAAAGCAGATAGCCACTGTGGCACCAAAACCCTTGGAAATGAATCTGGAGCCCAGAATGGCAAAGTTGTAATCCAAATAGGCATTCATCTCGCCAATGGAATCCATCATAGACAACACCAAGACCCCGACAACAGCGTAACCAACAACCATACCCACAGGACCACCCGAGGCAAGCATGTTCCCCATCCCAATGAACGCCCCCGGCCCGACAATCCCGCAGATGGCGATCATGTTGACCATTCTGTTTTTCAACCCGGCCTGTAAACCGTTGGAAAGAATATCTTCACCCTTGGCGTTTTTGTGGTACGGAGAGTCTGCGTCTATGACGGCGTCTGCCTGGTGCTGCGCGGCATAGGAGATCTGTGGCGAGACCGCCTCGCTTGCCGAGAAAGTATTCATGGGGATCAGATCCCCAACGAGAGAATGTCCTGTCTCGGCTACAAACCCTTTTTATATGTCTGGAAAAACTCCTTATCTTATCTATAAGCCCTATTGTGTGTTTCTCGCCTCCCCCCAGGAACGCGGGGAGTTAGTCGTAGCCGCCAAACGGCGGTTGCAAAATGCGCAAAAAAAGTCAGGGCCCGGGCACGCATCACAGTGTGGCCTCCATCAATCTGCTGGTGAGCTAGTGAACTAGTGTAGCCGACATAGTGCTCGGCACACGAACGCAGTATGACACACTGCGGAGAGTTGTTTGGCACGCAACTGGGCGGAGGGCCCATGGAAGAAGAATTAACCAGGAGCTGTGACAAGTCCGGCCGTGAGACGGCCGTCCTTTGAGCGCCCTCCTGTGAAGCCCATTTAATTCTATTGTATTTCTGTTTAATTGTTTGATTGTTTAAGTGTTTACTGGGTTGTGAGTTACTGGCCTTGCATGTGCTGAGTGCCCGTCGAACACAAAGTGTAAACAAGAGTGTGACCAGATCCGCCCTCAGGTGGCCGTCGTTTGACCACTGCCGCCTTTGACTTCCTTTTAATTCTATTGTGTTTTCTGTTTAATCGTTTGACTGTTTACAGTTTCTATACACCTTGCATGCACTGTGTACTCGACGGACACAAAGCGTAAAAAAAAGTGGGTGACAAGCTCGCTTGTGAGGCTGCCGTCACTGAACTGCTGTCTCCTGTGGATTCTTCTTAATTCTTTTGTTTCACTGTTTTTTGTTCGCGGTTTAACTGTTCTACTGTTCTACTGTTTTTTGTGGAACACGCCCCTCGTGCATACAGTGCATTACGGACCACTAAGCCCAACAGTGTCTGCGAGAGCACTATTTAGTATCCACTTTCCGAGGACTGCGGGGCTGTAGATTTATGTTGTGTTGTTGTTGTACCGTTTTTCTGTAGAACATACACGCACCTACTGTGCATCCCAGGCCACAAAGCGTAAACAAGAATGTCTATACAATTCCAGTAATGTGCCCACCGTTCTTTGACCGCTGCCAGTGGATTTCTATCAATTCTCTTAAGTTGCTGTTTCTGGTTTACTGTTTTTCTTGCTCAGCACGCTACTTGTGCTGAGCATTTTCCACAGAGTTTCTGATTTTCCTTTTTTCAATGGCCACCACTGAAAAATACAATTTTTGTATGGTGGATGAAATTTGTTGAAGCTTTTATATCTTACACTACCCAGTGATGACCAATCTAGCGAGCTTGCTCTCGAAGCTCGAGGTACACTCTGCACGCGACGAACACAAGGAGGTTTTACAAACTGCACTGCAGGTTTTAGCAGCGGCCGCGGACGGCCAGAAGGCCAATCCGTTGGCTCTGAAACGTGCACTTGTGGCGAACATCCAGATGGACAATTACGCACAAGCTTTCCAATTGATCCAGAAGTTTCCGCCTACTGGTCTGGAAGAACAGCTCAAGCTTGAATTAGCTTATGTGTATTACAAGCTGAACAAGGGCTCAGAGCTACTTTCGTTGTCCCAAACTGTTCAAATAAACGTTCCCTTCAAGCACATACTGGCCCAGTATTACTACAGATCGGGCGAAGAGTCTAAGGCCCTGGAGATCTATGACGATCTGCTCAGTCAAGACGCCGATTTGGAAGATATAGCCGTCAACCAGCGTGCTGTTATCACCCAGTTGAAGTTGAACGGCGGCAGCAGTGGTGTTTTGCAGAAATGCCCTTCCTTTGGGTCGTACGATGAGCTTTTTAACGATGCATTGATTGATATCGTGGACAGCAAATATTCCTCTGCCTTGGAAAAGCTTGCCCAAACCAAGTCAATAATTCAATCCAGTGCCGACTTATCAAGAGAAGAAATCGACGATGAATGTTTGCCTATTGATATCCAAATTGCCTACATTTACTACTTGCAAGGTAACATCGAAGAGTCACAGTCCTTGCTGAAATCCTTAGATACTAAGTCGCAGGATTTGAACCTCATCATCAACAACAACCTTCTAGCTTCTTCAACAGCCGAAAACAATGAATTTTTGCCAACCTTACTCTATCGTGAGATGGATTTCCCAAATAGCGTCAATTCTGCCAAGTCCAAACTTTCGTATAACCAAGAACAGCTGCTACAAAGAAACCAATTCCTCTTGGGTAAGTTGGCCAGAAAGTCAACTAACCCTCACCATTTTGACATGTCTTTCAAATATAATAAATTACCACAGGCACTGTATCATATTGACGATCTGACCAAAATCAATTTGAAAAAGTTAGTTTCTAAGGCAGATCAAAACATAGGCTTGACTTTATTGGCAACACAATTTGCCATCCAACGTGGGAACAATTACCAATATGCTGCTAACATTTTAGAAAAGTTGTTTAATCAATCACCAGATTTGTTATTATTCCCAGGTTTAGGTAAAACATTGTTTGCAATCTATGAATCGTTAGATCAAAAGAACAAAATGTCCTCGTTGTTGTCTGAAATGTATGACCAATTAATGTCCAATCCTGTGGATTCAAGCTTAGAAACATATGCTGTTTTTGTTTCCTTGAAATTGATGTCCATTGATGAAGTTACATCCAAAGCATTACTCGAAAAATACTCTAAATCAGATATAACAGACGTTGACTTCACCCAAGATGAAGTCGACGCATTAATTGGTGATATTGATACCGATGATTTAATCAGCAATGGTGTTCAACCTTTGATCAAAGAAAGGGTGGTGAACGCTTCAAAAGTCACTAAAGCTAAGGTCAAAAGACACCAAAAGCCAAGATTGCCTAAGAGGATGGATCCTAAGGGGACCATTGACCCAGAAAGGTGGTTGCCTCTCAAGGATAGATCCAACTATAAGCCTAAAAAGGGTAAGAGAGACACTCAAGGTTAAAGCTACACTGGGACAGAAAGTTAGTTTTCTTATATATTATTTGTGTATATATATCTATACTTAAACTGCTTCTATTCTAAGTAAAAAGAGTATCTTCGTCTCTCAAGAACTCACCGATGTCACCCTGTCTGAACACAACAATGCCTGTTGGCTGAACGTTTCTAGCTTCGATTGTTGATTTGGAGGAGATCCCAAAACCTAAGGGCACATCCTTCATGCTGAAAACAATCACACCCGCGTGTTCTGGAATATCTTCGGACATTTTCCCAACGTGGGCCTTAAGAACGTGGTTCCCGTACAAGAAAGGCATTTCACCGTTTGTTTTAATCCAGACCTTGTACTTGGCATATTGAGCAAGATACCTTAACGAGGTGATGTGCAATCTAAACTTACCGGTCTTAGTGAATTTCCCAAAACACACACCGACGGACATCAAGTTTGGTCTGGCCACCGATGTAGCATATTTCGCAACTTCCTGTGGAACATAGTAGACTCTGTCTTTCTGCACACGGAACACATGCGGTGCCTGTGGATTATCCACTAAAAGCGCAATATTTCTCCCAATGTAATTAGCTAGCTTCTCAAAAACAACCTTCGTTTCTTCCTCTGTCAGCGATCTCATATTGGTCCAGAAAGATATGCTCTATAAGTGAAAAATTAAATGTAAAAGAAAAAAAAATTAAAGCGTAAAAAAAATAAAAAGATGCTCAGCATCCGCTGAGCACAAACTTTTAACATTACGTAATCCGTTACGTAAGCGGCCCGTTTGTCATTTTTTTCGCTTTAGTCTTTTTTTTGGTGATTTTGTCGAGAAATTTGCCCTCTTTCCTTTCACTATTCAAGATGGCCGGTTTAAATCTCAGTGAAGAGAACAAGGAAAGATTCAACTCTGTTTTTGCCTTGGGCCAGCAGGTTGCCCACTACGCTTGGTTGCCATTTGTTGTCTACTTGGGCTGGGCCTCTACCCAGAACAAGCCAGACGTCATTTCCTTACTTTCTCCATTGCCTTCTGCTTAGAGGCTGTTTATGTCCCTTGTTTGTGTATATATGTGGTATAGAATAAATTACTAGTTTCATGAATTGCTTTAGTGCTGCAGTCGTCGCTGTGCGGCTGAATGTTTCGCTTGCTGATGATCTTCAGAACTTTCGTTCGCGGCTCGGAAAACTTACTATTATATTTATATATTACTTAGAACGTGATATACAGTCGGGACGTCGGCACAGGCTCAAAGAGGCTCTGGCGGACTTGGACTGAATGCTTTGTCTGTTGACTCTACCTATACTTTTATGATTTGTGCTCGGGACTTAGATATCAGAGATGTCGTAGTCAATGCCCTGAGCCTTCAATTTATTCTGCTTGGAAACCTTGTTGGACTCGTGCTTCTTCTGCAACTTCTGTAATTTTGACTCCGACTTTGGTGCATGGGTTTTCAGGTAGTTCAACTTCGACCAATCCACGGTTCTGAACTTCTTGTTGGCGCCCTTGAAAAGGTCTTCGTGAATCTGCTCTGGTTTCAGGACGGTCACCTTCAACTGGTGGCCCATCAAAAGATAGTTGTTCATGGTGTCCTGAGCAATTTCGGCCACCTTCAGATCCGCAAATTGCAGGAACGCATAATGCTTTGAACGGCCTGTCTTCTTATTCCTTGACAATCTCAATTGCAGAATATCACCGAACTGTTCGAAATACTGCTTCAATTCCTTCTCTTCGAACCCCTGAGGAAGTCTACCGATGTATAGCACACCAGGTGTGGTCTTGGCCTGCTTTTTGGCGTGCGATTTCTTTGTGGAGGTGGTGATACTGTGACCAGCAGTGGTAGTGGTAGTGGTAGCAGAGGCAACTGGCTCTTGCTCTAGTTCTCTGATGATTTGCTCAGAATCAGACTCTTCTTCATCTTCGGATTCAGAATCTGAAGATGGTAAATCAAAATCTTCTTCTTCCTTTTCCTCCTCTTGTTCTTGCTCAACTGGCTCCTCAACTGGCTCAGCTGCCGTCTTCTTGGCCTTGGAGGCTGCTGTGGCTTTAGGAGCCTTGGTCACCTTAGCGGATCTGGTCTTCACAGCCATTTGGTCTATATAAAAGTGTGAAATTGATACAAAAAAGTTTAAAAAAAAAATTTCAGTGAAAAAAAAATTCCAACCTGCAAAATAATGCTCAGCAGTGCTCAGCAGGTCTTTGGCATGCTCTTAAAAGATTCGACATCTGCAAATGTCTTTTGCAGTTTTTCATTGCAAGCAAGCAATTAAAAATGGGATTAAATGGTAACTGTATTTTTTTCGGTGAAAAAAACCGAGGAAACCAAGTTTCATGAAATGTTTAACCGTAAATCGGTCAAATGAACGCCGTTTTCAGCCCAGAAAGGACACAGAGCACAACAAACCGACACTCTCGTGTTATCTTTCTGTTATAAACTTTGTGAGAGCCTTACGAAGCCTGTTTTTAGCAAAACCTTTTTTTATCATTATCTTAATAAATCATCTTATAAGTAACTGTCAACATAAATTTTTCAATTGACTAACAGCTTTCTCATTAACTGTTAAAGATGCTACCGCTGTTGAACTTCAGTGGCCGGCTGGCCTTGCGCACAAGTGCGTTTAGAACGTTACCTAGGACCTTTTCAACCACCTTGAGCTTCTACCAAAAAGCCAAATCGTCCTCCAACTTGCCCTCAAACGACACATCGTCTAACTCTGGCATTTCACATAAGCTGTTCCAACAAAAGCAGGTGATTTCAAGGAGGGTTCCCGGAGAGACTGCGCAGTCGAACTCACTGGAGGCTCGTTTTCCTTCTAGTTTGAAATTCGAGAAGGAAGCCATGCCAACGTTGCTACCAAGACCTGGTGTTCCTGAACCTAACAGGTATCCATTGGCCAAATTGATGCACAATTTGCAATCGAAAACAGAGCCTGAGTTGATCTACGAAGCAGAACCTCATAAACTATGGTTTGTTTTTGCGTATTGTTTTGCCCTAGTCTTCATGATGTACGGTATTAACGCATTTACTATCGGTCAGCAGATCGCCTGGGGGATTTATAATGATAATGAAATGAATTTGACCAACTTACAAAATAACATCCAGTTGATTATGCACATGGGTATTGTCTGCATGTTAAGTGCTTTGCCGTTTATGGCCGGTGTGGCTTTCACCTTCACGCCAACCAGATTAATCAGAAGAATTTGGTATCTACCTGCGTCAAATAGTCAAAACCAGGTACGTGCAGATGGCAAAACATTTGTCAGATTCACCACACATCCATTTTTACCAAACAGACCAACTCCTGTTCATACCATGGAAATTGGTGATTTACAGAAATCAATTACCACGAAAATTTACTCAGGTAAAGGGTTTTACGGTACCAACGATTCATCATTTTTCTTCTTCTTGAGACCAAAAGATAGCAAGATTCCTTTCATTGTTGACCGTAAGGGATTTTTCTGGGGTGATGGTAGAGTCATGGACACGATTTTCTCTAATGATTCCATTGACAAAGTCGAGCAATCTAAAAAAATCGAACAAGTGTTTGCCGAAATGATTAAGGAAAACAAGCAAAAGGAATCCGAGTTAAAGGCTCAATATGGTCTCGGATGGAGACAAAAAGCGCAGTTCCAGTTGATGAAGGAAGATCTTCAAGATTTGAAAAGCTCTATCTTAGGTGATGAACAAAAGGACGTCACTATCAGTAAAAAATCTAAAAAGGATATCACTAAAAATAAATAAATAACCTATGTACATAGTTAATAATACATTAAATCAACGTAACCCTTTTCGTTCCCTGTATAAAACATAATCATTTTGCGTCTAACATCACATTTAAAGTTGAAACCAAACAACTTAACCTCTTTGGAACTTTTAATTATTTCTAACAGCCCCATCTTAGGTAAATGGTTTAGCCAGAATGAGCACACCAATTCAGATTCTTGGGTATTAAATCTATTAAAAGAATCCATGATGTAGCCTTCAAACCATGTGTTACGATCTTGTCTCCTGATCTCTACAAGATAATTTTTGAATGAGTCAAATTTTAATCCTGTCTCATATTGGAAGTATTGCTTGAAATGTTTGATTAGCTCTAAACTCATCCATTCATCAAAAAATCCAACTTTATTTATATTCAATGATTGAATTTTGTTAATCAGAAGGTTGTATTGATATTCACTTGAAGTATTTGTGAAAATAATTAGTTCATCTAGTCCGTTCAATAGATTCAAGCTTTGCATAATTGACCTATACTGGCACCCAATACAATCATTTGATCCCTTAAAAGTGAAACTTTTTAATGCCTTTAGTTTTGGTACCAAGTACGATAAGACTGTTCTGAGATCTTGACCGAAACATTGATAGGACTTATGTGAATGTTCATAAATTTGTAGTGAGAGCCATTCTAATTTTTCAAATGGAACGACGTTACTTAGGCCATTCACAATCTCCTCTTGTTTATCATCAAAAAAGCAATGTTTCAATTTTAACCTTTTTAAATTTTTCATTGGGGTATTTAAATATTTGAAAAATGTAAACCATGTGGGATGTGTTAAGTAATTGAAATCGGTTTTATCATACTTCAATTGCAACTCCTCTATTTGGTTTGCAATGCAACCAAAAGATTCTGATAGTGACTTTAATTGCATCTCGGTGTTCTCTTGGAACATCAGTCTGAACCTCTTCAAAGACTTTAAAGATTGAAAATTTAATTTCACGTTAGGTGGGTCATTTTTATAAATCATCATTTTGAATTCCACAATAGATTCTAACGGACAAACATTTAATAGTCTTTCAACATTTCTCAATGGAAAATATGGTATCCATATTTTTTTCAAATTGAATGAACATTTATTAATGAAAATTTTTAAACATTTGAATAAGGACAAACTTATATCAAAACCTAATTGCTCTATAATCTGTAACTCGTCGTTTGACAATATGTCTATTAAAGTTTTGTCCCAAATACTCCTATCGATATCAAGTCTTTCAAATGGGTTTGGTTTTAATTTACTTTCGATTTTGATGGATTCAACCATTTGGCATAATGATTCATCTTTGATCAACTGGTAAATCATCATTAGCATGCATTTAAAATTATGAATTTGAGTCTCATGTAAATGGACAAACCAGTGATCAACCTCCAACGATTCATCTTTAAAATGCATAAAATGGTTTTGAATAATTAATTCATCAGGATCTTCTTCAACTGCCTGCTGATCTTGGATTCGGATATTCCTATAGATCATCCCATGACATTTCGCATGAATCTTTTTGTTTGTTAAACTTAAGTTAACAATCGATACGGTTGGTAAGTTAGAACATATCCTTTGGATGATATCCTTTGGCAAGTTGATGAAACTTTTGGATGGGCAGGGATCCAAACCCTTCACCTGTATAGGGTTTGACATCCCATGTTGTTTTTTAAGTCCGAGGGACATGGTTGGTAGATGTACAGAACAAAGTAAAATCAGTCACCTTAAAGAAAAAAAAGCGTTTCTTTTGCCGAAATTTTTTTGCCTAATCGAGAAGAAGGGGTTTTTGTTCTTGGCACCGCTCAGCATTAATTGTTGCGCAAATTGCCGCCTGCAATTTTAAACCAATCAGGACCTTCCTTATGAGATAAAAGTATTTGGGTAAACTCTTCGACCTCTTTGGATCTGGGGTGCTGTAATATCGTGGGCAAATATCCAGCGAAAACAAAGCGCCGTAGTAGCCGCATATCTTGTTTGAAAAGTGTATTTGCATTGTGTAGGGGCTCTTGCCAATCAACTCCTGAGTTTAAGCAATCTATCAACTTATGATATGAAGCATTAGGAATCGTTGATTTTATTTTATTAATATCGCAGTATTGAAACTCTGTCAAGGTATTTCCATCAAAATCATCGTCAATAAATTGAGAATCTAAATCTGTTTCTCTGAATTTGTTCAACAAGGAATCACTTACGTCCTCCTCTTCCTCATTTAATTCTACAAACTTTAGAAGCTTCTCATTGATTTGGACCCATTCTAATTCCATCAATGATTTAACACTGAGCCTTTGATCAGTATCAATTTGGAAACATTTAGAAACGAATTCCAAGCAAGGACCTTTCAAACCTTTTAATAAAGGCTCATTATTTGTAAGATTTAAAATATAATGCAATGCCTTGGCATACCCAAACTGGGCAAAGGGGGGCTCCCCCCAAATCATTTCAAAAATACATCCACCTAACGCCCAAACATCGGATTTTTCATTATACTGATTTTGATGATTCTTAATCAGTTCCGGTGCCAAATAGTATATACTCCCATCATGATTTATTTTTTGATGTGCTGTAGCATTCGCGTTAGTTTGAATTATCGAATTACCAAAATCACAGATTTTGATTATACCCTTATCGAAAATTAATAGGTTAGAGCATTTCAGATCACCATGAACAATTGACATCCTAGTGAGTTCGTCCAAGCCCTGTAACGTTTGTTTGGTGATGACGCTGGACTCTAGTTGTGTGAGTTTACCGCTTTTGCCTCCTCTGGACTTAATCAAATCATAAACACTACATCGAGACAATTCCATAACCAGGTTCGATTGGCCCGCAGAAGAGAAATCGTGGATCAATTGAACCACATGCGGTTTCCCCTTCAACAATGCTAATAGCGCGCCCTCTCGCTCTCGCCGATACTGCCCTCTGGTCACCTTAAGGGCATAATAACGTCGTGTTGGTTCGTAGTAAACCTTAAAAACCTCTCCGTAGCCGCCGTGGCCCACCTTTGAGACCACTTTAAAGTCACTCAGTTGCGGAACGTGTATGTCTTCATCGTAACGGCTCTCCTGGTGCCTCTCTTGGTACTTCAACAGCCGAGAATTGACCATTTGTTCAAAAGAAGAGCATAACGAGACGCGTCAGTATTAAAAAAATTTATTATCACTATATAAAGACTTATGGCTTACATCTGCCAGTGAATCTTGGGTACAACGAGCAATCTCTGACAGTGAATCTGTTACAGAGCCATGCAAGGATTCTTTCAGTACCCATACCGTAACCACCGTGAGGACAAGTACCGTACTTTCTCTGGTCAATGTACCAGTAGTAAGCTTCAGGGTCAATACCTTCTCTTGTAAACCCGGCTGCCAATTCTTCAAGATCGTCGATTCTCATGGAACCACCAATGACCTCACCGACGGTAGGCATCAACACGTCGACAGACTCGGTGACTCTTGGATCGTCAGCGCATCTCTTCATGTAAAAGGACTTGATTTCGGCTGGGAATCTGGTTAACAAGATTGGGACCCCGATGGTGTCGGTCATCTTTCTTTCAGCGGCTTCAGCAATGTCGTCACCGAACTTGAAGGCCTCACCATCTTCGTTAGGGATGCCGTTCTCGTTCAACCAATCAATAGCTTCGATATACTGCATTCTCTTGAATGGAGATTGAGGAGCGACAAATCCAGGGTTCAACTGTTTCACCAAAGGACCGGCAATTGGGTCTTCCAAGACGTATTGCACAGACTTGGTCAAGACGGTTTCAATGTGAGTAAGGAAGTCGTCAAAGCTGAGGAAGGCTAATTCGGCTTCAATGTGAGTGTATTCAGAAAGATGTCTTCTGGTGTGTGATTTTTCAGCTCTGAAAGATTCTTGGATACAGTAGACATCACCTAAGGCAGGTAAACAGGTTTCCAAGTACAATTGGGAGGATTGGGTCAAGTATGCTTCTTCACCGTAGTAGCCCATCTTGAAAAGTGTTGAACCACCTTCGACTTGAGTTTGGACCATACATGGAGGAGTAACTTCAGATAAACCTTCTTCGGCAAGCACTCTTCTCATTGAGCCCAAGAAAGCAGCTCTGACCTTCATGACGGCAGACAAGGTTTCACCTCTCAAGGCCAAATGTCTCTTGTCTAACAAAAGAGAAGGATCGGCATCTTCGGTGATCTGGTTAGTGAAAGCTTCTTTACCAGAAGGAGCCAACCCAACGACGGAGTAGTAATCGACATCCAATTCAACACCACCTGGAGCGGACTTACCTTCTGGTAACTTCTTGACAGTACCCTTGATAGCCAAGGTGGATTCAACAGTCAATTGGGATGTTTGGTAAGCGTTGGCCAAGTCTCCTGAAAGAACACATTGGACAAACCCGGTACCGTCTCTCAAGACCACAAAGGCCAATCCCTTTTGGACTCTCAAACGGTGGATCCAACCATGGATCAACACACGTTCGTCGACGTTGGCGACAATAGATTTGATCTTGATGGACTTGGCCTTAGGTAATGATTCGTCCTCAGTGATGGTAATGGACATAGAGGCCAATAATTGAGCAGAATCGGCGGCTTGCTTGGCGGCAACATCAGCTGCTTGCTTAGCGGCCTTTTCTTGCTTCTTCTTCAAACCGTCAACACCCTTCTTGGCCTTCTTCAAAGCAGATGGGGAAATTTCAGTGTAACCTGCGCTTGGTTCAAGATCTTCCTTGTAAACGTGAAGGGTGGCCTCTGGGTGCTTCCAGAGAGCGAAAGCTGGTGTGAGGTATGGTTCTTGCTGGGAACCGCTGCTGGCAGTCTCGGCGTCAACACCGGCAGTAGGGTGGACGTAGATAATAGTAGACATCGTTAAAAGATAGAGAGTGTTGTAAGTAAGAGAGTGTGAGTTGAAAAAATTTTTGGTACCATACAAATGAGTAAGAAATGAGTAACAAGCGTCTAAAAAGACTCATACAACAGGAAATCATGTTGTGTTTTTTTTAAAAAAAACGAGTTCTTGTCAGGTTTCTATGATCACCAAAGGCCGTTGCACTCTGATTGATATTTAATGAGGGGGGTTACTCTAGAAGTGGGAAAATTTTTGAGCTCCCTATGTGGTAGGTATTGCTGAGCAACGCTCAGCAACAGAACAAGACGGAAATTGAAGATACGCAAGCAAAACAACAGCACCAATTGCAGTAACTCCTCAAATCCATATTTCAGCTTCTCACATTCGCCTTATCTTCCCTTTTTTCCATTACATTCAAAGCGATTTGACGTCTCTTCCCTTTCGGAGGTCACAAATTTTTCAGACGTCACGTGACTAGACCATTCCAAATCACCACTTTATTCTCTCTAGCTGATAATAGAGTTAACTTGCACACGGCTAAGATGTATCGCAGGATGTCAACACTTTCTGCATTGCGTAAACCAAGCAAATACTTAGCATTGAAGGGTGAACTTGGGGCACCAGAGGCGTCGAAAAATCATCAACCTCGTCAACTTCAAAATGGGTTTTGGACTCCTACAAGACCAGTCAATAGATCGCAATATATCCCTATTTCGGTCGCGCCACGTTCAATTGAAGACCTAAATCTCGATCCGAAGACGTTGCACAATGACGACCTATTTGAAAAAACCATTGTTGGTGATTTAGATGGTTTTTCAATGGCCTACGCCGGTTACCAATTCGGGGAGTTTGCCGGCCAATTGGGCGATGGTCGTGTGACTAACCTATACTCTGCCAATGGGTATGAGTTGCAACTAAAGGGTACTGGCTTGAACCCCTTTAGTAGATTTGCAGATGGAAAAGCAGTTTTGAGATCAAGTATTCGAGAATTCATCATTAGCGAATCATTGAATGGGATTGGGATCAAAAGTACACGCGCATTGAGTTTAGTTGGCTTACCTCAGACCTTGGCCCAGAGACAGGGGGCCGAAATGTGTGCCTTGGTTTGTAGAATGAGCCCTACATGGATTAGAATCGGACATTTTGATCTCTGCAGATTAAGGGGCCAAAGAGATGACATTTACTCTTTGTGTGATCATTTAATTCAGGACATCTTCCAAAAGAAATGGTCCCAGGAAGTTTTGAACGTTGAAGACAGCAAAATCATCGAGATGACAGATTATGATAAGTTGTTCATGGAAATTATTGTGCAAAACGCCAAAGCTGTGGCCCAGTGGCAGGCTTATGGGTTCCTCAATGGGGTTCTTAATACAGACAATACCAATGTCACGGGTTTGGCCATGGATTTCGGCCCTTTTGCATTCATGGACGAATTTGATCCTAAGTTCACTCCTAATTCTGAAGATCACACTGGCAGATACTCATTCGAAATGATGCCGTCCGCCATTTGGTTCAATATGGTGAAGATGGGTGAGGCGATGAGCGAAATTCTAGGTGCCGGGCCTAAATATTTGGCCAATGAGGATTACTGGAACGCCAATGGCGTCAAGGAAGAATGGATGGAAGATTTCAGCAAAAGGGCCATGGCCTTGATCAATGCGGGCGGTGAGTTGTTCGAAAAGGTTTACATCGATGCCTACCTCAACCATATTTGTCAGAGACTGGGTATCAAGCCAAGGAACACTGACCACAGTGAGGTGCTGGGCGTCCTTTTCGAGATGTTGAAATTGACCAAGGTCGAGTACAATAAATTCTTTGTCAAACTCCAACAGTTGAAGTTGAGAGATGACGCCAACTTTGACTACGACGAAGCCGCCAACTTCATGTTGTCGGGAGAATCGTCTGCCGCCGCACCGGAATCCGTTGCGGAGATGAAATCGTTTTTAGCTTCATTCAAAGCCCGTGTTGAAGATGAGCAATTGACGGACCTGGAGCGTTTCCAACGGGCATCCAAGTTCAATCCCCTCTTTGTCCCGCACAACTGGATGTTCGAGGAGGTCATTGACTACACCACGGACAAATTGCGTGCGATTAAAAACGGTGAACAGGTCAATGGCCTCGGCGATATGGTCAACAAGATGGTCAAAATGGTCAGCTACCCGTACGACCAGGCCAAATGGGGCGACGACCTCAAGGACGTCGAGGACAGATGGGTCAACGGCAAAGGCGAGCGCATGATCCAATGCAGTTGTTCGAGTTAGCATACTTACATATATATGCTCATGATTTTCACTATTAGTTGTCGTCTTTTGAATCGTTATAAAATGGTATAATATTATACATGGGAATTTTCACCCGCAAAATAGCAGTCTCACACCTTCCAGATGCCCTTCTCCTCGGCCTTAACCCAGACGGCCGGCCATGTAAGGAACACGGTCATCAAACCGGCCCACTTGCCCAAGATAGGGAGATGTCTGGCGTACAAGGTGACGTATGAGGTGTTGTGTGGAATGCCTGCCATATTAGATTATTGTTTAAATTGATACAGACAGAGCAGGTTTGCAGCTGGCAGACAGTGGGCTTCTGCCTGCCCTTTTATACTTTTCCACATGATATGATTTTTGATGCTAAGCTAAAAAATATCCTGATAAATTAGTGGACTTATTTTTTGTCAGTAATATTATTCAAAATCGAATGAGAAAGCACACAATTATTATTTAACATCACACAACCGTTTCGGGTTGCTGGAATTGCTCAGGGGGGTAGCAGGAGAGAATGTTTATAAACGTGTATTTATGTAAGCGGCTGAGCAGCTGAGCAGCTAAGCAGCGGCGCCCGCGTCCTCGCTCAGGTCCTGGTCCTTCTTCTGGATCCCGTTGGCAGTGAGGAAGTCGAAAATCGGGGTCCCGCTGGCGTTGTCCACACCGTTGAAGCCGTCAATGAAGGTGAAGAAGTTGTGGAACGTGCGCTCCTCCTTCTCCTCCTTGAAGATCCTGTCGTAGATGAACTTCTGCTTGAACGCGAGCATCTGAGCCTCGTAACTGTCAAAAGACAGCGGGTCGAACCCGAACCCGACCAATCTTGGATTGTAACCGTCGTACACAGGCTGCTCGAGCAGCAAGCCGAGCGCAGGTGCCTTGGGGATGTTGATCTTGTCGGGTCTGAACGCCTCGCTGATCCGCTCGATCGGACACCCGGTTCTGACCACCAACGCAACCATGCCGATCATCTTACGGATCTGGTGCAGCATGAACGACTGGCCGTGGATCTTGATCGAGACCCACTCCGTGTTGTCGATAAGGAACGGATCGCTCACCTTGAGGCTCATCATACACCGCTTGGCACTTGGGTCCTTTGGCCCCTTGCCCAGCGTGAAGTTGTGGAAGTTGTGCGTGCCCGTGTACAGCTTCAGACCCTCTCTGATCAGGTCCAAACGCTCTGCGTCAATTCTGTATTCCTTCTGAGCATCCTGGATAACCTTCTTGAACTTCTGCTCGGCTTGCTGCAATGGGATGGCCACATCGATCTGCAATCTGTGGGCCTCGAAGATCTGGTCGATGTCGTCCTGAGTCACACCCTGAGCCTCCAACTGGCTCATAACGTCAGCCCAGAACTGGGTGCCCTGAGGATCCTTTCTGGTAGTGCCAGGGAACTCGGCTTCGGCCTTCGCAACCATGTTGGCCAAGACGGTGTTTGGTCTAGGTGGCAAGAACGAGTAGGTTGGAATCAGATACTCGTACACTCTGGAGGAGCACATCTTTCTACAGTCAAACGCCTTGTTGGTTCTCTGGTACCCCCAGACTCTGATCTGGTCTGGCAAATGCGAGTTAATCTTCTCGACAATGTCTTCGTCCTCAACAATCATCTTCAACGACACCACGTTACCCGAGGCATGCACACCCTTGTCGGTTCTGGCAGCACGCATGAACCCCGACTTCTTCAAGTCGTTGGAGTTGTTCTTGGAAATGGCTCCGGCCTCCACAAACGCCTTGAACAATTCACCCTCGATGGTCTTGGCAGGCGGGTTCAACTGCATACCGTGGTACCCGTTACCCGAGTAGCCGATCATCACCGCAACCTTACGTTTAGGTCTTCTGTCTTCGTCAGCATACAGAGGATTTCCTTCCTCATCTAGGATTCTTCTATTTGCTAGTGTTAGTATGATAGTCTTTGGAGCTGAAAAATCCATAAACATACCCACGTGTCCGGGTTTTTCTCCAAGATACGTCTCCGCTTGGCGTTGTCGCCAACAGTGTCGCCGTTCCTCGTACGGATGAACTTGTTCGTCTCACCACTGGATGCAGCATCTTTCTTTGGAACTTCTTCACTCATCTTTCCGAGATACAAGAAGAAACTTTTACATAGTGAAAAAAATTTTATCCACCTACACTTCACTTCTCTAGCGGCACATGCTCAGCACTTCTGTATACAAGTTAACAGTTTACGTTAAATTAGGTTTTATTTATCTCTTTATTTATTCGTACCTCATCTTTAAATAAGCATTTCCAATGGGTTCTCAACAACCTTCTTCAACTCCTTCATGAAGTCACCACCGAGGGCACCGTCGACGACTCTGTGGTCGAAGGTACCGGTGATAACCATAACGTCGTCAAAAACAAAGCCAAGGTCGTTGGCCTTGTCTGGGACGGCAACCTTGTCAACAGTACCAACGGCTAAGATGGCAGACTGAGGTGGGTTCAAGATGGAGGTGAACATGGAAACAGCGTGGTTCATACCCAAGTTGGAGATGGTGATGGTACCGCCTTGGAATTCTTCTGGTTGTAATTTGTTCTCCTTGGCCTTTTGACCTAAGGACTTGGCCTCCTTAGAGATCTGGGCAAGACCCTTGTGGTGGGCGTTGAAGACAATTGGGGTGATGAGACCGGTTGGGGTGGCGACGGCAATGGAAACATCGACGTTGGAGTATTGTCTGATGACGCCCTCGTCTTCCAAATAGCTGGCGTTGACGGCAGGGACTCTTTCGCAGGCCTTGGCAATGGCCTTGATGAGTAAGTCGTTGATGGACAACTTGTACTTGCCTTCGGCGGAGGCATTGAGAGAGGCTCTGAGCTTGAGCAACTTGGAAACGGAAATCTTGGAGGAGACAATGTAGTCTGGGGCGCCTTGCTTGGAGGCAGTGAGTCTCTTGGAAATGACCTTACGCATGTTGGTCAAAGGAGTGTCTTCGAAGGCGGCAGCAGCAGCAGCACCGGAGGAAGAGGCCTTGGCGGCTGGTTGCTGAGCACCCTCCACATCCTTGGCGGTGATTCTACCGTTTGGACCAGAACCAGCCAAACCCTTGAGAGAGATACCCTTCTCCAAAGCGAGGGTCTTGGCAAGAGGAGAGGCCAAGATTCTGTCACCGGAAGCTTGGGTCTTCTTTGGAGCGGAGGAGCCAGAAGAGGCTGGGGCGGCAGAAGCGGCTGGAGCAGCAGCAGCTGGCTTTTCTTCTTCCTTGGCAGCTGGTGCTGGTGCAGCAGTCTCGCCGGCGTCGGCAGCAGTGAAGTCCTTGAAGGCAGCGACGTCGGCTTCTTCTTCAACGTAGACGGCAATTGGCTTACCGACTGGGATTTCCTGGGCACCGTCCTCAACGAGCAACTTGGCCAGGTAACCGTCTTCCTGGAACTCGAAGTCCATGGCGGCCTTGTCGGTCTCGACCTCGGCGATGGACTCACCAGGCTGGAGCTGGTCGCCCACAGCCTTGTGCCACTTGACGATGTTCCCCTCGGTCATAGTTGGCGAAAGGGCCGGCATATTGATGACGGTGTGCGGTGGGAAGGAAGCGTAGCCCCTGGCCCTGAGCATGAGCAGACGCGACGTGGTGCGCAATTGGGATCTGAACATCGTTTTTGGTAGAGAAGGAAGTTAAGGTGGAGAGAGTGAGACCCAACTTGGGAAAAAATGGTATCTCTATACCTTTAACCGGCTTAGAGATGGCCGTGCTCAGCGAGCTCGGCCAGCTCAGCATGCTGCGTGTTCAGTCGAAAAACCCCATTTCGGGGTATTTCGGCGGCAGTTCCTCCCCCTTGTCCAAAACGGCGTGCTGTGCAGATCCGTACGCGGGCGGTGCTCCCAAGGAGCCCTCGTTGGCGGCTTCGCAGAACCCCCAGTGCTTGATGTTGGCTTCTACCAAAACAAACCCGGATTGACCAACGTTGACGCTCATGCTGGCCTTGCCTCTCGACCCAACACACACGAACATGTCGAACTTGACTCCGCGCGCTATCTCCATCACGCTTCGGCCGTTGTGCGACACAAACAAGGTGCCAGAGTTGAACTTTTTGCCTATACCCACTACGTCCCCTCTGGCGAGTCTGGGCAAGATCTGCACCCTGTCTTTGCGGCCGTTAGTCACCAACTGGCCGAGATGGGTGATGGCCATGGAATACGGCAACAGTCCCGGCATGGCCCAGTTTGCGTGCGGCATAGTCGTGAGTCCTATGGCCAGTTCTGTGCCCCTGTCGAACGAATGGATCTTCACCTCAAAATACACCGTGTCGTTCTGTCTGTTCTGGATAGGCATGGCCATGTTCATACAGGCCGACGACTCGGCCATGGTGGTGAACTCCACCTCGTAATTGTCGTTAACCAAATACGGTATCTCCTGTTGCTGCGGTTGTTGCTGTGGTTGTTCCTCCAGAATTGGTGTCAGCTCATCTGGACACCAAGGAGTGAAGCAAAATGCTCGGATGCCTCTGTCGCGAATGGCGAGAGTCTCTGGTGTCACCGTGTACGTGCGTGGGCTCCTGTATACAGTCTGCGGTGTCAGACGCGACACCCATTGCTGCACTCGCGCGGGACTGTCCGCGTAATCGCTCGCGGACGTCAGAAACTGGTAAGTTACGCGTCGCGTCGAGCCAGGAGGGTCGCCGTCCTCGTGGTGGAAATAACAATAGGCTACACAGTATATAAACACAAGAGCGGAGACCAGCACCAGCGCCATAAGGGCGGCCACGCCAGAATTGGCAGGCAAGTTGATCATCCGATAAGAGAAACAACAGGGGAAGGAAAAAAATCTGTTATCACAATATACACAGAGATATAGAGTATCTAGTAGGAAGCGACGATTCCGTCAAAAAGCTCGTTTTTGGCGTTGATGTCGGCCAAGTAGGCACTCTGGGGGTATTGCTTCGATAGCTTTTCCATTAAGTCGGCTCTCAAGCCGGAATCGCCCCTCTGACTGGCCAGGGCGATCTGAGCAATCAAGGAAGACTCGTTGTCCTTGGCCAAGTTGGCCAAACATTGCTCTGCTTCGCTCACGTGGCCCATCTGGAGCTGACAGGCGGCCAACGCGGTCCATGTTTTGTCGCCAGCGGTGCTTCCAGACCCGCAAAGCTCGTCCCAGAAATAGTACGCCTGTTGCACGCTGTTCTCGTCGTCGTCGTGCTTCTGGTGCGACATGCCCTTCCACGCGAGCGCGAAGTCCAACACCAACGCATCGGGATGCGCCTCCTTGGCTCTTTGTAGCGCCTTGAGCGACTTGGCGTCGCCAAAGACAACGCTGCGGAACGCGACCA
Organism: Saturnispora silvae; assembly: GCA_030579555.1. Taxonomy (NCBI): domain Eukaryota; kingdom Fungi; phylum Ascomycota; class Pichiomycetes; order Pichiales; family Pichiaceae; genus Saturnispora; species Saturnispora silvae. Next base: position 127,507 of record JAKTRE010000012.1, on the reverse strand, counting down.
GCTCCAGATCGCTGCTGTTGTCGTCCTCGCCGGCTGGCGACACCTCCCCTGTTTGAACATAGCGCAGGATCTGGCCAATTCCTTGGCTGTCGCCGTCAACAGGCTTGCCCTGGAAATACTGTTCCAATGCGGCCAATTCCTTGGAGACATAGGCGACACTCTGCGCGTCGACCTCGTCCGCCTCGGCCGCCTCCTGGAGCAGCTGTTGCGCCTTAGCAATGGTCTCCTGTGCTTGCACGGTGTCCTTCTGGATGAACTGCGAACGCGCCTGGTACATCAGCGCCTGTTGTCTGTAGAGCGCATTGGTGAAATCCAGCTCCGAGTCGAGGTCCATGCTGGCCAATTCCGCGTGGTTGCCCGCATAGAACAGCTGGGCCAACGTGTAGAGCTCCTTCTCCGGCACAATGTACATTTCTACCTCTAGTTATGGAAGAAACACGTTTGAAGTTGGATGAAGATGGAAAAAAACACCTATGTGAATGTAGAGCTATAAGCTTAAATGATGGAGTAATTAGTAGAATACAGCCAAAAAAGCCAATCTTGCTCCCTCTTTACTTGTGCAGCTTTTTCTAGCCAGCGGCTCTCTTGTAAACAAATTTGCGTCCCCGGAACGTGTTTCTTGCCCCAGAAATCACTGCTTTTGCTCTTCTTTTATATATTCCAACATACAGAAGATGCTACTGGAAAATCGACAGTTGACCAAAATGCCCGTGGGAGGCTCGGACAAGGCGCGTTTTGATCCCTGATTTTGGCTGATTACACTGAGCACACTTTCATCCTCCGAGCTCTTCAAAGCATATTTTAATAATACGGCATGGGGCCCACGTTGTGCTGAGCAGGCCCTAAAATGGGTTCTAGAAGTGCTGGAAAAGATCAGCTGGTTTCCGTGAATAGCGAGAAATTCCCCCAAATACGCAAACATCCACTAGACCCAGTTTCCGGCGCAGCAGCCCCAGTGGCCCGCCTCTTTGCCTGCCTCCCGCCAAATGTGATTCATACAGTTCCTTTTTTCTCGTCATTTGTTTTTTTCAACAGATTTTTCATCTTTTCTTCTCTTCTTTCTTTACAAAAAAGCCTAGCTTTTCAAGTCACAGTTCGCACAGCAGCTTTCTCTGATTGATTCGTCTACCAGCAGAAGCAGCAAAAAGTCGCAACTTTTTTCTCCCCACTCCAAACCTCTCCCTTACCTCATTTCGTCTATTTATTAAGTTATCTAGACGAACTTCAGACACACCTGCAAAAAAATGACAACGGCTAATAGCAGCGTCGGGGGTGTCTCTTTGAACCTCGACTACGACCTGGGCACGATGTGCCAGTTCTGCTCGTGGATCGTGTTTTCCTTGTTCAAATGCACCAACAGCCAGAGCTCTCCGCATTTCCAGTCCCTTTTACAAAGCGTGCTGAATGCGACGCGGTTGCCGAAATCCACGATCCTGTTGGGCATCCATTATGTCAGTGTGAAAATAGATGAGGACGAGAACACCGACACCGTCGTGCACACGGAGTCCCAGATCTTCGAGACGCTGATCATCGCGTTGATGTTGGCAAACAAGTACAACGACGACAACACGTTCAAGAACAAGTCCTGGTCGCAGGCCACGGGGCTTCCGTTGGACAAGATCAACCACATGGAGCGTGTCTGGCTTCTGGAGTGTCGCTGGAACTTGCACGACCACCAGCAGTATCCGTTGGTGGAGTCGTGCTGGTCCACGTGGCTGTTGAAGCTCGACAGCAGCGCCAGCAGCAGATCTAACTCCACTGCCAGCATGCTGTCTTCCTCGGACCCGATCTCCAACAGCATGACCAGTGTGGGCAGCAATGCAGGCGACTACGTTCTGTCTGCTCCAGCGTCTGCCTGCTACAATCCAGGCTATTATGTTGGTCCTCCGCAGATGCAGCCCCCGCAGATGCAGCCCCAGTTTTCCTATCAGCCAAGAGTACCTTCGCAGCTGCCTCCTCCGCCTCTTCCAATGCACCAAATGCATGCGCTACCACCGCAAATGCACCAGATGCCTCCTCCAATGGCCATTCCAATGTATCCGATGCCACAACCGCAATTGCAGCAGCAGCAACCGCAACCGCAACCGCAACAACAACAGCAACAGCACTACCAACAACAGCAGATGCTGCCGGTGCCCAAATACGGTTACTACAACTACGCTGCTGTCTATTAAAGTATCCTTTGCCTTTTTTGATTTTATTTTAGTATTTTTTTTATTTTGATTTTATTTTATTTACTGTATGTGGGCGGTGTGTGCGGCGCTGCAAAGCAGCGCTCACTAGCGAGACCTCTACTATCCTGTGTACTCCTACACCCGCCTCCGCTACAACACAGCACTGAGCATTTTATTTCACATTCTGTATAAGAATAACAGCTTGGCGAAATTTACTTTTTCTATCTATAGAGGTGTCTCTTTCTTCTTTATCGATAATCAGACACGTCCCGTTCTAAATACAATGTCGATCCAGTTGACTATCACATTCGGTGCTCTCTTGGCCTTGGTGGGGATGCTCACGCTGTTGGTGCTTCCGCTGCCTACACGGGTGACGGCGACGGTGGTGCAGACGGCGCAAAAGGCGCTGCAGAACAAGCAGGCGAACGTCGTCTTGCTCGTGTTCACGGCCATGACGGTGCTCTCGCTGGGCGACTCCATCCGCGTGGGCATCTTGCAGGGTAAGGAGGACATTGTGGAGTTCAGCGCCAGCGGCGCCACCAGCTGGGACAACAAGGCCAAGAAGTTCTACGCCCAGAGGAACATGTACATATACGGCAGCATCCTCTTCTGCGAGGCCGCGTTGGTGTTCCTCTCGTGGCTCGTGTGCTCCTTGGACAAGAACAAGCAGAAACTCGCGCCATTGGCCAGCTCCAGCAGCGGAGCAGGCCAGCTGTCGGAGTTGGAACAGCAGTTGGCCGCCAAAAAGGCCGATTTGGACCAGCTCAAGACGCAGTACGCGTCCAACGCCGCTGCATACGACGCTGCGCAGTCCAGCAAGGCAGAGGCCGCGTCTACGGAGGAGAAGAAGACCCAGTAGACGCCGCTGGCTCGCACCGCTAGGCCAGCGCCACGCCACTGACGCGTCTTTATATTTTTCCAGGCATTTATAGTATACGAGAGTGGGTGTTTCTTTATACAAGATGCTACCGATAGCGATGAAGCCGAAGTCGAAGTCGCGCAATGCGAAGTACGAGTACGTGTTCCCCGGCAAGGACAAGGGCTTGCGCGTGCGCTCTTCCGGAAGCAACAACGGCGCGCGCACGATCACAGACATCCTCGATACGCCCGCCAAACAGCTGGTGGCGTACATCGTGGTGTTGGCGTTTGTGGGCTCGCTGGTGTTCGTCGGCGTGCGCGTGGGCCACAACCCCGAGGGCTTCATGCTCGACAAAGCCTAGATGCCTCTGTCGTGCGCGTCCTTGGCCTCGTCCCACACCGTCTTGCCCGTGCACGAGCAGACCTTTTTGGCGTTCTCCCAGGCCCCGGCCGATCTGGCAATGACACCGCAGAACGAGGTGCTGCTGTTCTGCACAACCAGGCTGCGGCCAATCAGGTCGTACAGATTCAGCTGGAAGCTTTTGTATAATGTACAATCACCGTTATCCTGACATTTCAATAACCCCAGCGACCGGTACTCCTGGCCGGTGCTTTGGACCCCCTTGGACACGTCCCCCGACTGGTGCACGCCCGCCTGGTACTCCCCCTTAGGTATGTCCGACATCTTCAGATCCACGAAAGTCGTACCATTTGGCAAGCCTACGAATCTGCAGAGACCCTTGACCCTCAGGTCCTCGTTCGACTCGAAGTTCTCCAGAATCGCCACTGCGGCTGCGTTCGACTCGCCCGTGCCTCGCAAGATCGGGTTCCGGTCCGACAACTTGTCCAAGATCTGCGAAGGTGGCAGAGTACCCGTCACAGACACGGTTTTGTTTGACAGATCGCAAACGACAGAGTCCACGCCCGGTAAAGCCTTCAACTTGGACTCAATCGAGGACGTGCAGCCGTCGCACGTCATCTCGGCGTTGTAAACAGTCTCAAATGGCACACTAGACATCTCGCTCGTGCAATCACAGAATAAGTTCCAAGATCTGTGATTACTAAGTCGGAATTTCACATTTGCTTAGCTGAAAATCACCCACAATTGTGGCATGTCTGGCGAATTATTATTAATTGCACGAAAGAAGAACAATTCAGCTGTAACAGGTGGTTTTTTGGCCTTGTGCGTTTCCTTGTCATCGATGGTGGTTTTGGGTGGCCCTTTATGGTTCTACACCAGCTTTTTGGGGTAGCCATTTTTGTAGGATTTTTTTCTGGGAATTCGGGCATCTCTTTTACACCGTTGTAACCAGCTGAATTTTCTGGTTACAACGAGGCCCCACACATATGCTTGCAAAGGAACAGCTGGCGGTTTCCTATTTGATCTTTCTATTTCTTATCAGTTCTTTCACTCTCTGTTGACTTTTTTTCTCTCTCCTGCTAACCTCGTTCTATATACATGTCAGCCAAACAGCATCTGTCGAGGGCGATAACAGTCTTGTCGTTCTTGCCGGTGGCGTATGTGATACATACGCATGTCTGTTCCGTAGGAGTCATTGCAGGCCAATCCATGACCCCCACATTTAACACCCATTCGAACAAAACCTGGGTTCTCTTGTGGAAATGGAAATGTAAAATAAAGTCTCAGAAGGGCGACGTGGTGTTCTTGACATCACCGATTGACCCTACGAAGCTGTACACCAAACGTATAACAGGGCTACCGGGTCAGTTGATCAGACCAAGGTATCCAGACGACAGAGAAAAAGTTTTGATTCCCTTAGGACATGTGTGGGTCGAAGGTGATAATGTCCACAGCATAGACTCAAACACGTATGGCCCTGTGTCGCAGGGAATGCTAGTTGGTAAAGTCGTCTGGCAGATGTGGCCCGATTTCGGTCCAGTCAAATGAAAAATACGTGATTATTATAACTTGTTTTGTATATATAGATAGATACCTTTTACCTGCCTAATGAAGATCTACTTTCTGCTCTCAGCAGACTCAATCCATGTTCCCGCTCCCTTTCGTACTCAGGGTGATCCATTTCTATGTACCCCAAATCTCCGTCAATGCTGTCGAAATACGATTTGTAACCGCCTTTTAGTATGACAACATCTGGATAAAACAGATTGGGGTAATTCTCGTTCCCACTGTATTTCCTGTCTAAGTTCCTGAACTGGGTCGCCCTTAAGGGACCTCTCATTGAAGAGAACTCGCAGTGGAAAATGATCAGCTTACGTCTGTGGTTGGTAAAGTCCTTTGGACTGTCGCCAATATTGTTGAAAAAGAGCTCTTCCAGCTGATTTATACTGGTGACATTTATTGCACCCTCGATGTGGCCCCCTTGGTATTCAAACGGGAATCTGCAATCGACTATACTCAAGTCGGTGAACAGCGCTCCCTTGTTGTCGCCACTGCAGCCAAAATGGCCCTTTTGCTCTTTGAAAGATTTCAGTATGTTATGGAACGTATCCAATGTAATTATGGGTATATCATTGTCAGTACGCTCTTTCACATATTCGAACCCTGTCTGGTCCAACACGCAGTTGGTTTTGGTGTAGTAGTCGTGTTCTTCCTGGTGGTGACTGAAAAACAGTTCGCGTTGGACACTACGCTGGACACTGTTTTTGGTCCCAAACACATTTTCCTTGTCCTCTTCATCAGCGCGCTCTTCGGTGATCTGCAGCTTCCTCTCGAACTTGCTGATGGAGTTCATACGGCTGCTGCTGAAAGTGAGCATTGAATTGTGTCTTTTCAAGACATTCCTCTTCTGAGAGGGAGAATTCAAATGCATGTAATCGTCATCTTCGTCATCGTCATCGCCTTCGTCATCGTCGTCGTCGTCACATAAAATACTCATGATGCTGTCCATCCCGATCTTCGCGCTGATGGAAACCCCGCGCTGATGATGTCGCGTATTGAAGATGGTCTTCTTGCTGCTGCTGCTGCTGCTGCTGGTCGAGATCGTCGCACTGTGCGTCTGCGATCTCTTCAGCAATGAAAAATTCTTGGAATTACTGCTATGGACATGCGAATAATGGCCAGGTCTCTTCGGCTGTAAAGTCAACGTGTTGTTCATCCAAAAGAAGCTCGATCCTATGCTAGACTAGTAAAGATTTGCAGACAAAAGCTCAATTGATGGCGAGGGATCAAATAAAACATCTAACTCTTGAGACACATTCTATTTTTCTGGCCTGGGGTCTATACTATTTACAAATTGCCCTTTTGGGATAAAAACACGGCTCAGCATGCTCGGCAGACTTGGCACGGCTTGGCACTAAGAGGAGAGCTGGGACCGTAATCAAACCATATTCACCTGGTCCCCGCACCGGCTGGAGCCTCATTAGACGTTGATTTGCAAAGCCAAATCGACTTATCATATGGTTTGTTCTTTTTAAATTTTTCATTTGTTGATAACAGAGAAAGGTTGACACACCAGGAAGGAGTCCGGGTGAGGTTAGAGAGGAGGTTTACGCAATGAAACCGGCATAAAAAGTGGTAAAAAACATGGAAAGTCAGATGGCCATGGCCAAGTCTTCTGTACGATGTTTTAATATATATTGTGATGAATCTCAAAATGGACATTTGGATGAAATATTTAGTTAACACTCTAAAGTCTGCACTACCTTAGTAGCGGTGTACAGTGTATATACAATTGAATTCCTGGGATTAAGAAAAGTGCCCATAAACCGTGTAATGTTGATCTGCTCAGTTAAGGCTGCTTCTTTTTAAACAAGTAAGTAAGGAATTCCTTCTCGTCTCTTGACGCGTAAAAAAACGTTACGCGTTTGCTGTTGTTGTTGTTGCTGTTGCGGCTGTTATCTACTGCTACACATGACGAAGTTCTTCTATTTGCCGCCACAGCCGCTGCCTGAACACAGTGTGACATTCCATTCGCGGGTTCCGCCGGCGCTGACCTCTGCAGAGGCCGCAGAGGGCCCGCTTTCGGGGCCCTTTTTTGGCCCTAAATCCGAGTTTCTGCCTTCGGTTACGGGCGAACCAATAGTCGTTGGGGTGGACGAGGCCGGCAGAGGGCCGGTCATTGGTCCAATGGTGTATGCTGCGCAGTATTGCTCGAAAACGTACTACGACGATGCCGAGGAGGGCATCAAGAAGTGTGGGTTTGCGGATTCCAAGAAGCTGACCGACGACAGACGTAAGGAGCTGCTGATCGACATCAACTCCAACGACCAGCTGGGCTACATCATGACTTACATGACTGCGCGCGACATTTCCAGCGACATGATGGCGCCCTGGCGACTCATCAGGAATTTGAACCAGCAGGCTCATGAATGCACGATGGATCTGATCCAAAATTTGCTGGATAAGGGTCTGAACGTCCAGCATCTGTACATCGATACCGTGGGACCGCCAGACAGCTACAGACGCAAGCTGGAGCTGCGGTTTCCCACGATTGGCGACATCCGCGTCGAGAAGAAGGCCGATGACAAGTTTCCCATTGTCTCTGGGGCTTCGGTGTGCGCTAAGGTGTCCAGAGATCAGTGGGTTGAGTCTCTGGGCATCGCGGCCGGTTCCGGCTACCCGTCTGATCCCAACACCAAAAGATGGCTCAGGGAGAACGTCGATCCCTGGTTTGCCTGGGGGAACCAGATCAGATATTCCTGGTCCACTGCTAGAGAGCTACTACTGACCAATGATAAGGTCATCCAAATGGAATTTGCCGAGGAGAAGCCCGTTGCGACAGCCAAGGTGGGCATCGACGACTTGATGCGAGGCAAGACGCGCAAACAGCTGGTCGGTGTCGCCATGGACCATTTCATCAAGTGCTAGCGCTGCTAGCAGTGCCAACGGCTCTGTCTATTGTGCTGAGCCGTCCAGATGGAATTTGCCAAGAAAAAGCCGGTTGCGGCGGCCAAAACGGGCATCAACCACGAGACCAAAGGCCACTCTCGCAAGCCACTACTCTGTCTTGCCATGGACCATTTTATCAGGTTTTGGCGGGGCTTACAGTATTTGCACTGCTGGAGACACAGGTCTCCCTGCTGAGCCAATGGCTCGAATGGGAAATCTGCAGAGAGAGAAAAAAAGAATTGAAATAAAAAAAAAATTTTTTAATAATTTTTCAAATAGCCTTCTCTATATAGCATTCAGCTTCTTCTTGTGGTGTCACTTGATAGAATTTATAGAACAAGATGTCCGATGCATTGATTTGGGAAGTGATCAACAAGCAGTTCTGCTCGTTCCAGGTGAAACCTGGGAACGGACAGGACTTCTGTCGAAACCCACACAACGTCACAGGTTTCTGTGATAGGAAATCGTGTCCATTGGCAAACTCGCAGTATGCGACGGTCAGATCGCAAGAAGGAAAACTGTACCTTTACATGAAAACCGCAGAACGAGCACACACACCTAAGAACCTGTGGCAGAGGATCAGGCTCAGCAAGGATTTCAACAAGGCTCTCACACAGATCGAGAAACAGCTCATGTACTGGGACGACTTCAACGTGAACAAATGCAAGCAGCGGTTCACGAGGTTGAAGCAGGTTGCGATCAACGAGCGTAGAATGGCCTTGAGAGAGGACCTGTCCGAGAGAACGTACGTCGGGGTCAAGCACAAGGTCAAGAAGAGAGAGGAGAAGAGAGAACGCAAAGCATTGGCAGCTGCCAGAATCGAACAGGCGATCGAGAAGGAGTTGTTCGACAGACTCAAGTCGGGGGCCTATGGTGACAAGCCGTTGAACGTCGACGAGAAGGTGTGGAAGAAGGTGTTGGGCAAGATGGAGGAGACTACAGAGATGGACGAGGACGAGGAAAGCGACGAGGACGAGGTCGAGTTGGACACCGACGACGAGGGCATGGAGGTCGAGTATGTCGAGGGTCCTGAGGACGAGGAGGACGAGGAGCTAGTGGATATGGAGGACCTACAAAAATGGTTGGGCAATTCTGACAGCGAGGACTCTGACTCCGAGGAGGAAGAAGAACAGCCTAAGAAGAAGAAGGTGAAGACCAAGCGCTCGCGCGTGGAAGTCGAGTACGAGGAGGAGGAGCCTATGATGACCAACATCGCGTCGTCCGCCTCTACGTAGTCACTCCAGCAGCATCCAGATAATCTCTAGCAGTCATCTCCGATTTGACACCTGTGTATCTTGTAACTTTATAATGACGGAAATCCTCGAGTCGAGCCCGTGCGCCGCGCTTCGCGGCGCCTGCCTTCCTGATCAAGTTCGTGAACGTCTCCTGTTGCGTCCAGCCCTGCTCCTCGGCCACCGACGGCAAAAACGTCGCGCTGAGCCCTCCTGCGTCCTGCAACTCCAACTCTATCCCATGGACCCCAATTTGCCAGTCGTACGGCTCGGCCGTGATGTCCCTGAAGTCCTGCAAAAGCGTCACGTGGCACTCCAAGTGCGGGAACTCCTCCAGCGTGATCGGTGCAAACCGTCTGTCCTGCAACGCGGCCACCAACGCGTATTTGCAGAGCCCGCGCAGGTCCTGATGGCCAAACGTCCCGATGCAGCCTCGCAAGTCCCCGTCCAGCTCGTAGGTCACGAAAAGCGGCGAGTCAATAGCAGCAACATACTTCTTGGTAGGCTTCCGGCCGCTCAAATGGCAATAGAGCGTGTCAAGCGCGATTTCTGCTGGATTCTCCATTCCACAGATAAGAATAGTGTATAAGATAAGACAGAGCTTTTATGACAGCATCGCTTGTCGCAAGATAAGACCTGCTTTTTATGACAACATCGCTTGTCGCAAATTTTCACCCTCTATGACACGCTTGTTTCTCATGTCAGATTACGAGCCCTTTGACGAGGCCGATTTGTGCGACGAAGACTTCGATCTTTTGCAGGAGACGTGGCCCGAGCTGAAGCAGCGGTTCCCGCAGTGCGCGCTGCCGGATGCAGAGCTCAAAGCCGTGCTCTACGACTGCTACTTCGATGTCGAAGAGGCCGCAGAACAAGTCGCGTCCAGTATGTATCTCTCTTCTCATGTCCAAATTGCAACTGCTGGCTGCCAAGCGCCAGGGCCGCTCACAGGGGCTCTCACGCTTGCTGGGCGCCACTAGGGCCTCGCCCTCCATGGTGGCCGCGGCTTCGCCGCCGGCGGACCGCGTGTCGCCCGCAGAAACGCCCGCAGGGTCTTTGAGCGAAGACTCCTCAGCAGCAGCTGCTGCTGCTGATGCTTCTGACGAGCCCTCCTTGTGGACGTGGCAGATTCCAGTTCCGGTGACGCGCCGAATAGCAGAGTATCATAGCTCTGGTGCGGTCCAGGACGACAACCTTCGCCATCCCCCAACTTTGACATTTACTAACAAACCTATTAAAGTGCTCAAACCCAAGAAGAAGAAGAAGAAGAAGGCTGCAGAGACTGTAGAGGAGGAAATCGAGCCTAAGATGGCCAAACTGACTATCAAACCGAAGGTTCAGGCTAAACCAGCGGCCAAAACCGTCCCAAAAGAGTCGCTTCTGGCCAAATCCCAGTCTCCAACGCTCTCTTTCATCACCATCGGGCATGTTGACTCGGGTAAGTCGACCACCTTGGGTCGCTTCCTCTATGATACCAAGGTCATTTCTTCCAGACAGCTCAACACACTCGCCAAACAGGCCAAAGACGCTGGTAAAGGCTCGTTTTCGCTCGCCTGGGTGATGGATCAGACCCCCGAGGAGAGATCAAGAGGTGTCACTGTGGACACTGTCCAGTGTGGGATTGAAATCGACGGCAGAAAGCTAGTCTTGGTGGATTCCCCTGGCCATTTGGACTATTTACCCTCCGTTGTCAACGGTCTTATTGGTGCGGATGTGGCTGTTGTCATCGTGGACTCCTCTAATGATCTAATTTTCAACTTGGCCACTTCCGGAGCCTCGATTAATACAAGGGAGCAGCTACTAATCGCCAAATCATTGGGCATCACTAAGGTTTTGATTCTAGTCAACAAATTAGACTCGCCATCCTTCGAAGACTCACAAATGAAATTCGAGAATATCGTTCAATCAATCGGTGAAACATTAGTTGACCCAACCCAGTTTGGGTTTGATAAGTCATTTGTTGAATTTGTGCCGATCTCAGGGTTGTTGGGTGACAACATTGTCAGTGAATCCACTAATATGCCATGGTATGAAGGCAAAACAATGTTGGGGGTTCTAGAATCCTGGTACGATGACCTAATAAACACAAACCTCACCATCCTTGAAGACGATCCTTTTGTTTATAACATCACAGACGTCATCAACAACTCAAACGATAATACCATCTCAAACAAGGTCAAAGATAATGAGGTGATCACCTTTGGTCGTGTACATTCGGGTTTTGTCCAACAAGGTCAAACCGTTGTTGATTCTTGGGGCGGTGAAAGAGGTGTAGTTGATCAAATTTGGTCTCAGCAATCCATCTCCAAGGGCTCAGAAGTTAAAGTTGATGAAAGAGTTTCTGAAAAGTTCGCCATCAAGGGTGATTTCATCGAGATGAAATTGAAAAAGGTTAGCACTCCTGCAAATATTACTATTGGTGATATCCTTTCATTGGAATCGCCAACACTGTTATCTCAAACTTTCAACCATTTCATCTTAGACCTAGTCACATTTGATATTGAAAGGCCGCTATTGGTTGGATCTCCGATTGTCATATTCCGTGGCGGTAGATCCTATGACGCTCAGGTGAGCTCTGTGGAATACGTTGTTGTCAAATCAACCACCAATGTGGGTAAACTTGTGAAGAAGAAAAACAGATCGCATATTGGTTCCAACCAAAGGGCCAGAATCAGAATTAACGTAAATATGGGTATGGGCATAGTTCTGCAGAACAATAAAGTTGATATCATGGGCAAATTAAACAGAATTGTCCTAAGAAAAGATTCCAAGACCATTGCAGGTGGTCAAATTGTTGACGTTATTTTCGAGCAACAGCAAGATGAAGATGTAACTTTATAAAACTTAATATATATACACTACTAAAGTAACCAATCGACAAACAGTAGAAATAGCGCCATCGATATTATTGTCCAGAAGATCATACCGTTCGTTTTGCTGTGTCTTTCGTTAGCCTTCCGTAGATCGACGTTACCCATGGCAACATTGGAGCTGATTTCTATTTCGTTTGAGTCCAATTCCTTGATTGTGTCATTCTGGACGCTCAATTGGATATTGATGTCTCTGACCATTGACGATATGTCCATCATGGTGCTTTCAATTTGGTCCACCTGCGACAACGTCTGGTTTTTTATTGACTCTAGCAATGAATGCTGTTCCTCTTGTAGCTGTACCAACTGTTGTTCACTTAGTTTGGTTTCTAGATGCTGGAAATCCTCGCTTGGCTTGGTATCTTCGTAGTGTGCCGCACTGGTGGTGGTAGTATCAAATTTCGACTTGTTCAGTTCGCTTATCCTCGACTGGCGCTTGTTGAACATTAATGTCCATTTGTCTAATAGGGACTTCAATTTCAAATGAAGACACTTGATGATGTTGTTCAGGATTTCCCTTTTGGTGTTTTCCACTATGATCTGGTATCCTCCGTACTCCCCAAAACTCAGCAAGTTCTTCACCAACCCTGTTCCGCCCCCGCTGCCTTCCAGGCCTGATTCGTTGGCCTTGATGACCTTCTGGGTGATCTTTTCAAAATGGCCGATCTGTGTGTTAATTTTGTTGATCTCTGCCTTCACTTGGATCTCGAGCTTCCTCTTGGACGCGTCGTTGAGGCTCTTGGAGCTGGCTAGAAGGTATTCTGGCGCCATTTCGTCGATCTGGGCGCTTAAAAGGTCGATGGCGGCCGCAATTTCGCCGGAAACCGCTAGAAATTTGTTCTCCAAAACCGTCTCGCGCGGCTTCGTCGACGGTGCCGGTTTGTGGTCCGCTCCAACAAGCTCCACACACGTGGTGAAGAATTTAGTGTTATTCATTATGCTATTAAGAAGAGATTCTTACTCTCTCACATGAAAAATAATGATATATATAACGATTAACTTGTTCATCAATTAAGAAGAGCATTTCCTTATGGAGAACGTTTGGGGCGACGACGGCGACGACGACTTCCGCCTGCAGAACGAGCTTGCGCACACGATGCAGAACATTCTTGCTCCGGCCTCAAACCCGTTTCTGGAGCCCGAGAACGATGGAAACACCAGCAGTGAGAACACTAGCGAGAATGGTCACAGCGAGAGCGAAAGCGAGGAAGAACAGGGTCGCTCTGAATGGGAACAGGCGGCGTTGAAGGCCAAGAAAGACCATCTCATCTCAACGCTCACCAAGGATGACAATAACGAGAGCAACAACGCGAAAGACTCCTTCTTGCACCAGGAACAGCCTGAAGATATCGATGATGTCCTCGCCTCGAGCCACCATCGTCCTACACAGTTTGACGCGTTGGAGAAACTTTCGTCCAACACAGAGGAACCCAAGGAGACAATCACCAAGCGAGTGATAGCCTCGCCAAATAGAACCAAAATCCAGCTTTTGAGACCAAGGAGGCTGGATAAGGTGCAAGACCCGCTCTCTGCATCCAATTGCGGCTTCAATCCCTTGGAATCCAACGACGATCACACCTCCGATCCATTGGGCGCCAGATCTAAAATGATGGACGATATCAACGCCCCATTGTTTAACATTGATAAGAACAAGGTGTTGCAGCAACAGCAACAAGGCGATGCTGACGAGTCGACCGCCGCGGCAAATGAAGTGCAGGAGGAAGAACAATACCAACCATCCAATGAGCCGGTCGCTAAATTCGACGTTGTCGTCGGAGATCCGATGACTGTGGGCGAGTTCCCAAATACACACACCATTTACACAATAACAACCCACTGTGATTTATTAGAGCATCAAGAAACAATAGTAACAAGAAGGTACAACGATTTCCTCTGGCTTTACCAAAGATTAATCAACAATCATCCTGGGTTCATCATCCCACCGCCGCCAGAAAAGCAGATGGTCAATAGGTTTGACTCTAAATTCATTGAAAATAGAAGACTCGCGCTGGAATTGATGTTGAATCAAATCGGCAAACGCAAAGAGCTACAAACCGACAGGGCCTTCATTATTTTCCTTCAATCAAACGATTTTGCTAATGAGTGCCAGAATTTCTTAGATGGCAAACCAATTGGGTTGAAAGATAGTGAGGACTTCCAAATCGATTCCATGGCAGATATGATAAATTCAATGCTCATCATTGGTGAACATCCAGTTGCCAATGGATCGTCCTCCTCATCAGCGCAAAATGGTGCGGGCTCGTCGTTCTTCAGCAGCCTCATACCGGCAAGCTTGCAAAGTTCATCAACACCCAAGTTCGTTGAAAATGATGAATTCGTACTAAACAAACAGGAATATTTCAATGAGCTTGAGGAGCAATTGAAAATATTGTCCAAATCCTTGGATATGATTCTAGAAAAGAGGGAGGAATTGTGTGGATCGATCAACGAATTTGCGGTTGTGATTGGACAGATGATTGATTTGGAAGTCAACTCTCAAATCACCTTGATAATGACAAACTTCGAAGAGTTGCAAACCAAAATCAAAGAGTTAATCGAACGCACAAACATGTCTCAAATTTTGACATTTGGTTCTGTCATTGATGAATACACAAGACTAATTGGGTCAATTAGGAAATGCTTTGAGAACAGAATCAAAATTGCAACCAATATCGCCACTCTAGAACAGACGCTAGAGAAGAAAAAGCGAAACCTTGAGAAATTAAAGTTGCGTGGCGGAGAAAAGTTTGAAAAGATGAACTCTGAAATCCAAAGCGTCCAAAACCTATTAACGAAGCATAAGCAATTCCTGCTGAAATTCACCAAAAATTTCAAAATGGACTTGTCAAGGTTTGAATTTGAAAAAGTTAAAGATATGAAAAACATGGTGGAGATATTTTGGGAAGGTCTCATTGAGAATCAAAAGCATCTTATTGAACTATGGGAAATCTTCTACGATAAATGTGAATTCCAAAGTAATTCTCAGTAGTGTATGTGTGTAGTATTTAATTAAAAATCTGATCTTAATATCACTTGCTCAGCATGTCATGACAAAGTTCTGGTTGTGGATTAACAAAACGTCCATTGGTTCAGCTGATAATGGGTCAAATGGGGCCAAACTTTGTTCAGAAGAGTGCTGTATGAAGTTGTCTTTTAATGGGCAGTTACAACTGATTTTAACGGATTTTCGTGCCTGTTGAAGATATACTAGTCAGAAATACCACCTTTGAATCCATAATTTTACCTTTCGAGGAGCAGTCATTTTATACTAAAGGAAAGTACTCAATTCTGTAAAACAAGCTTGTATACATTGAAGTGACTTTCGTTATATAGCTGAAATTATCAGTCAATAGAGAGCCTACTAGCGTACCGAGAACCGAAATTGAATGCCGAGCAAGCCCATTTTCAAGTAAATAACTTGCCCAGAAAGCCTGAAAACACCATATTTCACACAGAGTGCTATGGTACTAACCGGAAAGCTTCTTCGGGCTTGTTGGGCGACCAGAATTTAAATCCTTGTTGATTTGAAGACTATCGTTAAGGAACTCATGCATCTGGTGAAAAAAAATGTGTTCTGAAGATCACAAGTCTTTTCCAGCATCATGTCCACTAAGTTCATAGCGTCGGCACTGGATGCTGGAAATTACACGCTAGCCTTGAAACTGGCTACCGAGGAATGCAAGAAAAAACCATCTTCTGTTCACACAGCTCAAAGATTGAACATTTTATCACACTTAGAACCTGAACGGTGTTTGAAAGAGTTGGATGAACTAGTCTCGTCTACCCCAAGCGACCCTGAAGCTCTCAAGCTTATCGTTCAGACATACCAAAACTTAGGTAAAACAGCACCTAATGTTTTTGAAAACGCCACTAGGAAATATGGATCTGGCTCCTTAATACTGGAATGGAATAATACATGCATTGCACAATCGGATTATCTGAATTTCCAAAAGTCTTCAATGTTATTAAAAAAGCTGATTGGGACCAAAACCGACCCTTCTTCGCAGTCTGTTAGATTCAGAGAAATTGCCTCTATTGTCATTGCATGCAATTCTGTTGGTGAGTTGAGATTAGATCAAAGTAAAAGAAAGTTGTTTGCCATGATTGGTATCAAATTGATTGAGGAGTCTACTTTGAAGGAGCTGGACGCCCATCAAATGTTTTTGAATGTTCAGCTCCTGCTTATTTTGGGTGATCATAAGTCAGTTGTAACCAAATTGGAACCTTTCTTGCAAAAGGAGCGTGACTTGACATTGTTATTAATTTATTTTGATTCATTGAAAGAGTTGGAGAACTGGCAACAGTTGAAAGAGGAAACTTTGAAATACTTAAATGATGTTGATGACTGGGATACTTGGAAGTTGACTATATTATCATGTAAAAAGTTGAATCAAATTGATTATTTGAAAACTTCACTATCAAATTATAAGCAAGGGAGGAATTTATCATTGGTCAAGATTGAGATTGAAGATGATCTATCATCTAAATTGGCGTCAATTGAAAATTATCTGACTCAATATTTACACAAGCCTTGTTGTTTCCAAGATTTAAGATTGATCATTTCGAATTTACCATATGGTGATGTGATGAAGACTGTCCAATCGCAATTTAACCTTAATTATAAGGCTCAAACTGTGAAAGATCTTATAATTTCTGTTAATTATATCAAGTTCAAGGCTTTCTTAATTCCAGATATTATGAAGCAGTCTAATTTCACTGAAGAATGCTGGAAACTTTATAACGAAACATATCACTTGCTTCAGCAATTACCAGATTATGATTTCCATTATGGGTATGAATTAATAATTTTGATCATCCAATCAATGATAATTCAAGCAGAAACGTTCACTACAGAGTTAGTTATCAGAATGATTATTATTTTAGAATGGGCATTGAAGGATAATAAATATGAATTTCATATCAAATTATGGCTAATTAATCTCTATAAATTAATCGGTCAATCCGGGCTAGCTATTCAACATCATGCTGACATGAAAATAAAAAACATCCAGTTAGATACTATTGGTATTCAAACTCTGAATAATATCAGCTCATCATCATTGTCACTAATTGGCTTTCTTTCATTTAATCAACAAGAAGGTAAGTTAATCTCCAATCTAATGCTAGAAACTGATAAGTTTTACTCCCAAAGTGCGAAAAGGGAACTCTATCCGTCCATTATGCAATGTCTTGACTTAGAAGTTTGGGAAAAATTTGGTTCATTCCTGGATTTCCAAAATAGAATCAACAATTCATTGAGTAAATTCTACCTTACATTAGAGCAATTGAGAATTTCTAGATTGAAAAATGAAGAAATGTCGAATAGTCTACTGGAATCGAAGATTGACATCTTGAAAAAGTGCTACTTACTTTCCTTGAACGAAGACGTTAGTGATGATGTAAATGTTGATACAGATTTCAAAATCAACAATAACATCGATGATAAAACCATTTGGGACTGCGGTACTCATGACCAAAACATTAATGATGTCAAATCCAAATTGATGAATACCATAACCGTTGAAAGAGTGAAAACACTAACCTACGTCCAATTATTGATTTATGAACCTAACAGTTTAATGTACAATGAACTAATTGAAAAATTACAGAAGGCTTCATTAAGTGAATTCACTGAGATTGAGAAATGGTCAATCAACACAATTGTCTCATTGCTAACTAAGAAGGAACCTTCATCTGTTCCAGCTGCACCAAGGGATATCATCAACTGGAAATTTATTAACTATTATTCCTCCATTTTGGATTTAACAAAAATGTTGGATCTGATTATTAGATCACCCCATAAGGGTTTGAACACCAAAGATATTAAAAAATTCAGAAAAACGTATTGTGAGGTTTTCCGCAAGGCATTGGTCAGATGCAGTGATATTAAAAAGGATACAAGAATTGAGTTCCAAAAGCATTTCAATACGAGTATTAATTGGTTTGATAGTGTTGATTATATTAACATATCATCAGATGACGTGAAGTTTGTTGCCAAGAAACTGGATATTGATATTTGAAAGTCTTCTCCTTTGTGTATATAGATAGAAAAAGCGCGTCAAGGAGACCGTATATATAGAGACATTAAAAGTTAAAAGAAATTACCTGGTGGAGGTCCGTTGTTGCTATTGCCACCGAAAGGTCCAAACCCGCTGAAACTTCCCCCGCTACCGGGACCCGGAGGATCAAAACGAGGTCTTGTTCTACCACCGAGGCCATTAGGATCCAAACCTGGAAGATTAGGCATCATGCCACCATTCGCACCACCACTGTTTCCTCCCCAGGGGAAAGGCTGTGGAGGGTTCCTGTCGGTGTCACCGTAGCCAGCCAAGGGACCGCCCATTCTGTGTTCGTCTTCAAAGGGAAACTGGTCGAGCGGATTTGGCATACGCGTGGTAGGCATCGACAGAACCTGATCTAGCGTCAGAGCGGGCGATGAAGACCGAAGCTGCTCGAGCTGCATAGGCGACAAGTCGAGTGGGAAACACACCAGAGGCGATACCTGGACCGGTCTCCCGGCCAATTGGTCTAGCTGCGTTTTGTCTTGCACGATCATTTGCACTAAGAATAAGAAGAATAAGTTAGATGGTTGAAATATATATATATTATAAGGACAATAGAAGTAATGGTTATATACTATACACTATTTATGTTTCCGGTGTCAGATTGCGCTGGGTCGTCTCTGGTCGTGGCCATTAGGTTCGCTGCGCTCGACATCGCGTTCAGTTCATTTCTTGGTTTCTCTGGCCTTAGCTGGGACAAGTCTTTCCTTCTGACCCCAGACAAGCTTGTGTGGCTTCATGAAAGAATCTAGTTTAGCCTGATCCACCTTGGCTCTTCTCTCTTGGAACTCAGCAACGAACTGCTGTAACACACCAATACATTCCTTCTTCATCTCACCAGACATCAAGTCACCCTTGGAGTATTGTTCCTTCAATTCAGCCAACTTGGCATCGTCGTCCAAGAAGAAAGACATGTACTGGTAGGCGACGTCAACGTCGACGTTACCACCCAATTCCTTGTGTTCCTCAGCGGTGGCTCTACCACCAGAAAAGGCGTATTTGTTGATCTTCTTCTGGATTTGCTTTTGAGTGTCAGTCATGAAGATAGCGGTGTTTTCGTTGGAAGCAGACATCTTAGTGGTGGCACCTTGCAAAGCTGGGAAAAACTTGGAGTGCAACAAGGCAGGCTTGGCGAATCTCAACTTGTCGGCCACATCACGACAGACTCTGAAGTAAGGGTCTTGGTCAATAGCACAAGGAATCAAGGCTGGAGTCTTTGGTGGTAAGCCTAGAACTTCTGGGAAAGAAGATGGGAAGGCGGTGGCAATCTGAACAGAGGCGAAATGGAGCTTACCGATACAATCAGAGTCAGTGAACCCGAAAACAGCCTTGGCAGTAGAAGTGGTAATTTGTCTGGAGGTTCTGACGACGTTTTCGTAAAATGCAGCATTCATGTACTCAATATCAGAGAAAATAAAGGTGTTTTCAGGGTTGAAACCAACAGCAATGATATCCTTGGCGTTCTCCACTGCGAAACCTTTAACATCTTGAATGGTCAACTTTTGCTTGAACAAGAACTTTTCGTCGTCTGTCAACTCAATAACAAGTGGCGCATCAAAAACGTCCTGAAGCCATTTAGTGAAGACAAATGGAATCATGTGTCCCAAATGCATGGAGTCTGAACTTGGACCTCTACCGGTATAGAGGAAGAATGGTTCACCGTGTTCATACAGGTCCAGAATTCTGTTGAAATCTCTTTCACTGAAAAACATACCCTTCTTGATAAAATGGTGTGGTTCGTGACCGGTGACGGCCTTGAATCTGTCCATAGTTTCTTGTGTGATCTTGTGGGTACCGAACTGAGAAATAAGCTTATCGTAGTCGATACCTTGAGCTTCACCGTCCACAACGGCACCCTCAACTTCCCATGGAGTCACCTTTTGATCGGCTTGACCGATGTCTAGTTTTGCTGTCTTTTCAGTGATTTGATCAGCCATTTGCAGGTTAGAGAAAAGGAGAGATCTGACAATTTCCAATTTAGTGTGAAAAAAATTTCGTATGCATGTTCTGAAAAAAAGTGCTCAGCACATTTTAACAGATACTTTCTGTCTCGGTTTCTGTCTCTGTCTCGGTTTCGTTGGCCTCTTCATCGTTTTTGTCTTCTTCACTGATTTCGTTCCAAGAGCAGTACGTTAGCAAGGCAAATCCCGCCATGATAAGCATGTACCCGAAAAATTGACCGGTTGTGATAAGGATATTTCTGAAAACACTTTCGAACCATCCGACAACCAGAATAGTCAGCAAGGACGCGACCGAGGAGAAGACAGGCGACGTCAAACTCATTAAGCCTAGGAACGTTACCGAGAAAATCTGGTTGGCAAAAATGCTGCAGAAAATGTACTGGAGCGCAACCCGATCGGTTGGTATATCGAAATGGTGGATTCCTGTGAAATGGACCAGTAAAATGATCGGTGTCAAAATGGCAAAAGTACCGATACCAATGAAAAACATGACGAAATTACTGAAGGTAGCCTGTCTTCTAGCCGATACCAGATTGCTAGGTGGACAAGCCAACTTCTTGTAGATAACCTCGTACAACCCATACAACACAGCACCGAGTAGGATAATCAGATTCCCCAGCAGTCTGTGAGGCAAATCATTGGACTCGCTGGATTTACCTAGATAGGCCACCATAAATACCCCAGAGATGGCTATGATCACCGATGATGCCTTGAGCATCGAGAATGCGTCGCCTAAAATGAAAATACCAAACACATACGCTGTAAAAGCAGAGCAATTGTAAATTGCAGTAACATCTGCACCCGTGCTCATTGCCATGGCAACGTACCATGTGAGCCCCGCAACGTTCAACACAGCACTCAACAGCAGTGTAGCCTTGAATAAATACTTGATAGCCTCAGATTGCACAAACGTGTTATAGGACTTGAAGCTGTGCTTGGGGTCAGAATACACCATTTGGTAATTTGAGATGTTGCATTGGGCCGTAAGCTCTGCGGAATAGAAAACGTTCCTGTGTTGAGCCTTGATACTTGAGGTCATTGTTCTGCGGATACCCCTCCATTGAGAATTGGAACCATGGCGCTTTAAATATCTTTTAATTGTCTTGAAAATGGCTATGGTGATGCACTGCAGCGGCCAAAGCATCCACCAAGAGGCATGCGTCATATACAGTAACAAAATCGGTTCATGGAAATGATATTGGCTGTAGACGATAGATGTCAACTCTGTCTGCACTACAAATGCAACTAATGATAACACAAAAAGTACAATCACAAAAGCGATTTTCACATACGAAAACCCGTAGTCGTGGTCTTTATGGCGGTTTTCACCTTCCTCAATACCCACAGGGCTTAACAGACGCTCTTCCTGGGCCATTGCGAGCTAAGATTTTATCCAAGATATGAAGAAAAAAACAATGACGTCTTGATTTTCACACTATCGCGTTTGGATCTTAATAATAGCTTTTTGTTGAAAATATGAATATGGTTTTTTAAGTTAATTTTCTTCCTGAATGGTAAGTGCGGGCTGTCTAGTTAAAACTTGTTTTCAAAGATTTCTTTCCGGGACAATTTAATGGCGTTTCAAAGCTTTTTTTCCTTTATTGATGTGACTAGAAAAACACTAAGTAGGGAGGCTGTTACGGGTTCAATATTTTCAGCTTAGCATTAAAAATGGATACATGAGATTTAGTAACTTGTATTTGGACAAGTCTAATTTTATAAAAGAAGGAAAGATCTAAAGAATTAATGTCGGATTAGCTAGATACCTATTCTTCTTGAATGTTATAAACGGAGAATATGTTTAATACTAAATAATAATAATAATAATGATACTAATAGTACGACGAAGAACAAAAACAGTAACAACGCACTCTCATATTTGACCACTCACCCATTGATTGACCATTTCCAACGAGTTCTCAGGTTGATCATAGGGAACCATATGACCGGCTTCAAAAACTCTCAAAAAAGTCAAAGGACCAGAAATTTGCTTGGTACCGGCATGGACACCCTTACTGGTAAACCAATCGTCCACCGGGGCATTGTTAAACTCCTCGTTACCCGACCACTCTAGTTTTCTCAACCATTCTCTATTGCCTAACCAGTTACAAATGTAGTCCTTGTCACCTGCATAGATTAAGACTGGGATATCCAGTTCTAATAGCTCTGCGATATATTGATGGAAAGGTTTCATTTCATCCCCTGTAAATAGGAAATTCTTGAAAACAGTCTCATCACAACCAACATAACTGTCCACCTGTGAACCGAGAGCATTCAAAACATATTCCTGGTTGAGGTATTTATCAATAGGTTCCATTTGCGGATAGCAACCATCACCAATACAAGGAATTCTGATATCGTAATAATTCAATCCAGTCTTTTCAAATGGGTTCATCATCTTTTCACAGTACAAATTAGCAGGTAAACAAGTCAACGTTGACTTGGTCCTGTAACAAGATTTGATCAATGGTGCGCATTTGGTATATATCCGTTCTAGATCTTCACATTCGTCATCAGAAATGAGCTGTTTGAATCCCGACTCTGATGAGTTACATGCCATTGGGATATACTGATAGTATTGATTTAAAGGATCCGTAATCCCGTTACCAATCATAACAGAGGAAAAGTTGAACAAGTTTTGAGATTCGTTTTCAACAATGGCGTTGGCAATACCAGGGATGTAGTGACCAGCGTAGGATTCGCCTGCAATGTGGAACTGGTTAGTTTGGAATTTATCAAAATAGGTGAAGAACAATTGTAAAAATGCAAGCACATCTTTGGAGGCCTGTTCAGTTGTCGAAACTTTAGATTTCGCATAAGAGTATCCAACACCAACTGGCTGTTCCAAAAAGATGACATTAGCATTCGAATTCCATGAATATGGGTTATCGATTGGAGTTAAAGTTGTTCCGTTGATAGAAGCAGGACCCAATTCAAAAAACAAACCGGTCATAGAAGAGCAGCCCGGACCCCCATTCAACCAAAGGATAACAGGGTCGTTGATTGGGTCGTTACGTGACTCAAAAAACCAATAGAAAAGATGTTTATCAGACTCGTTGATATCAAAATAACCTGTATATTGATTGACAGTGTCAACACCAAGCAATTTAGGGTCGGAAAAAGGCAAGATGTCAGATGTTGCAAATTCTCCGCCTTCACCACCGTTGGAAACGCGTAAAGAGTAGCCTTCCATTGAAACGGTTGAGAAGCGCTTGTCAACGCCAGCGCCATTATTGCCCGATTCTGAAGGCTTCTGAGCACTGATTGGGGCCTCCTTCATCCAATACTCCAAGGCAGACCTAATATGTTTCGCATCCGAGCTAGACTCCAATAGAGACCAAGCATCTCTGACTTCTTGGGTTATATCACTGGAGGCAAAAACGCCCTCAGAAACGAGCTGGGCAAGCAAAGAAGGAGTGTTATGGTCTTGTGTTTGTTCCTGTAAGACAACTTGAGCAGCTGAGACTGCTGTGGCAAACAAGGTGCTCCAGATAAGCATATTCAATATAACGAAAGTGGCGAGTTTAATGAAAGAGATTAAAAAACTCCATTCAAAAAACTTATCATACTTATCAGTATCCTATATATCCAGATTGACTGTGCTAATATCGATATTGGGTTCAGCGGTAATGAAGTAGGAGTCAAAACTGATCTTTTGATTAGAAAGCCCGTTAAGTAGATTTTTAGAGTGGCCACGTGTGTTCAAAAAGCATTTTCAAACACGGACAGTCCCAAATAGGAAAGTCCGAAGCGTGCATAAACAAAACTGAAAGGAATGCACAGCATCCGCTGCTTTTTGTGTTCAGAGAGTATAAACGTATCATTATATAGTCAATGCATCCTAAGCTTCTCTGTGGATGTGGTAGGCGGAAGCTTGATTGGTGGCGAAAACCAAAGTTTCGGCAATGACGGTGTTTGGAGCTCTGGAGACAGCGAAAACAATGAGTTCCGCAATGTCTTCCCCGTACAATGGTTCGGTACCCTTGTAGACGTTAGCGGCCTTGGAGGCGTCACCCTTGAATCTGACAAGGGAGAACTCCTCGGTGGCGACGTTACCAGGTTCGATTTCAATGACTCTGATCTTGGTGTTGATCAATTCCTCTCTTAAAACGTGGGTGAACGATCTCAAGGCGGCCTTGGTGGCGCAGTACACACCTCCGCCCGGGTATGGGTTTCTACCGGCAACGGACCCCAACTGGACGATATCACCGGTGTTTCTCTCCTTCATCTGGTTGACAACAATCTGGGTCAATTGGATCATACCTAAGACGTTGACGTCAAACATCTCCTTCACGTCCTTGGAGTCGATGGTCCCGATCTGGTCCAACCCAAGGGCCTTACCGGCGTTGTTGACGAGGACATCGATGGTGGCGAAGTCCTTAGGCAAGTTGGTCACAAAAGGCTCGATGGTGTCGAGCTTTGACACGTCCAACTGGTCGATGTGTACCTTGATAGAAGGGTAGCTCTTTTGCAAGTCGGCCTGCAAGGCCTCCAACTTCTCGACTCTTCTGGCAGCCAAAACGAGCTTCAGATCGCCCTTTGCGGCTTCCGCAAAGTACTTGGCTGTGTGGTACCCAATCCCGGTCGAGGCCCCGGTGATGAGAATGGTCTTTCCTGCGAGTCTTTGTGCAATGTTGCCGAACATGTTGTTGAGTTAGCAAAAGAAAAAGGGTTGTCTGCATGACGAATCGGAGTTTCATCTTCTTTTAAGAACCGCCGAGCGGCTATGATAGCCACACCTGCCTAATCGGGAAGGTGCAGGCAGAATGCTCAGCGTGCTCAGCACGCTGGCCTTCTTCCAATAATAAGTTACTTTTATATGAACGTAAATACAATATACAGCCACAGGGCTAGTCAAGGACGTGGCCTACAACGGCACCGTCGGCAATGCGCTGCTCCTCTGGGCTCACGCGTTTGAGCTTGGCGCCGAGACTGATTTCCCCCAAGAGATTGGAGATGTTCGGCATCGGAGCAGCGGAAACGTCAGCAGCTGGTGCAGATGCAGGCGCGGCCACAGCGGCTACAGCAGGAGGTGGAGGAGGAGGTGGCGGTGGAACACCAGCCGGAGCAGCTGGAGGCATGGACTCTGGCAACGGTGGAGGAGGTGGAGCTGAAGTTTCTGGTAATGGCGGTGGTTGGTCGAAACCTGAACCATCGTCGGACTCAAACCCATCGGACTCGGCATCGAAAAACTCACTATTGTTGTTGCTCTCGTTTAGGACCGGTCCTGGAATTGGGGGAGGCAATGTGTCAGGTAGCGATGGAGGTGGCACCTCGGCTACGACCTGCTCAGCAGCATCTTCCAAAGGAACTGGGGGGAATTCAGGAACAGGTGGAGGCAGCACAGCAGGGGCAGCCTCAGCTTCTGCAACAGGAACAGGTGGAGGGAACACGGCAGGTGCAGTCTCTGCTTCAGTTTCTCCAAGGGGAACAGGTGGAGGGAAGACAGCAGGTGCTTGCTCAGTAACAGGCTCTGATTCTTTATCCTGCGCAGCTTCAACCTTAGGTGCTTCCTCTTCCTTAGCTGATTCCAATTCTTTCTCTCCAGGAATGAATGTATTTGATCTTGTTGGAGCACCACTACCACCAAACAGCATTGAGGCTAGCTCCGCTTGCTTAGCACCGACCGGCATTTCATCTTCTGCATCATCATCATCGCTATCGGACCAGTCATTGTTGTTGTCATTACCGCCCATTTGAGCAGCTCTTTGAGCTTGCAACTTACTAGGGTCGATAGGCGTACCGGTTGGGGTAGATGTCAAAGGAGCTGCAGTGGAAGGAGGTTTGGAAAATGGATTATGCGATCCATTGGTTGCAGGGACTGCAACCGGTTGCTTAACAGGTTCAGTTTTGCCAAGCATAGAAGCAAATGGATTGTTGCTATGGTCACCTGTAGTAGCAGATGGTTGTGATGGTTGTTGTTGTGGCTGCTCTTGCTTAGCGACAGGCTTTTCATCTTCCTTTTCATCCCAAGAATCATCTGCATCATCACCATTTTCAAGTGCCGCCATTTCAGCCTTCAATTTAGCCAGCTTCTGTTCCTTTTCAAGTTTCTTCTTCTGTTTACGTTCTTCCATGGCCTTTTTCTTGGCCAGCAAGAGCTTGTATTCTTCATCATCAGAATCACTCGAATCGCTTTCTCCATCATCATTCTCTTCAATTTTAGCAGGCTTTGAGGCTCTATTTGGAGGTGGTGGAGGTGGCACAGAAGCAGCTGCAGAAACTGGTTTAGCAGGTTCAGATTGAACGGCTTCTTGTTTAGTTGGTTCAACGTTAGGAACTTCATTAGTAGATGTCTTTCTCTTGATACCCAATTTAGCCAAACGATCATTCATTCTCTTTTGGGCATCTTCCTTGATCTTCTTAGCACGTTCTTCAGCTGGGGTCAATCCGGTGGATTTTTGGGTGTGACCTGATTCAACAGCAGGAGCAACAGCGCTGCCGTCAACCCTACCTTCATAAGTGGAAGGTAAGGATTTGTTTTCGGTTTTACTTGGCTTTGGCTTGGTAGAGTTCAAATAATCAATAAAATCTTTGACTTCTTGATTTTGAACACCATCCTTATTTTCCCATTTTTGGTAACCAACTGTCATAGAGTTGAACAAATTCAAACTTGATCCAATATCTTTGATTAATTCATTAATACCAAATGCAATATCTTTAACCATGGATTTCTGATCTTCTGCTTCGGCGCTGAACTTCAAGATCTCTTGACTTAATTGAGCCTCGTTATGTTCATAAGCTTCAAAGTTAGGCGCAGGTTTACCCGTCAATTTCGCCATCTTAGCTTGAACTTCAGCCTTCTGTTTGGCAATTCTTCTATCCCTTTCGGTAATTTCACCATTTGCTCCTGTACCTCTGATGTCAAACCCACTTGGGTTAGATTTCTCTAATTGTAGTCTGAACAACTCAATCTTGGCGTTTTTAATTTGTTCGTCAATTAATGAAATCGATTCAACTAATCTAGGAACCTTGTCAGAAGATGAGGTCAATTTTTGATTCAAATCTTCTCTTTCTTTAACAGAACCAACATTAGCAAATGCTAGCTTTGAATTCAAATCAGACTGGATGGATTTGATCTTCGTCTTTAGTAATTCAATTTCATTCAATGATCTCTGCTGAGCATAATCACTGGCTTGTTCTTCATCTTCTGCATCAATAGCTGCCAACAGAATCTTCTTTTCATGAATTTGTCTCTTCAGATCATCAACACTTAATTTGGTGGAGAATGCATCTTCCGTTTTAGATTTGGTGAATTGAGAGCCTCTTCTGGATTTAGAAACGTACTGGATGTCATCATCATTGTTTTTGAATGAGCTGCCACTTGCTGGTGCATTAGTACCATTCATAGAGTGCTTGGCTTGATTTTGAGCTCTTTCACTTGCCTGTTGTTTCAATTTATTTTTCATGTCATCAACAGAGCTTTCAAGTAGTTTAGATGAAGGAGGAATCAATTCTGGTGGTAGAACTGTTGGCAAGTCGAATCCATTCAATCTTCTATAAATTAAATGCATCGCAACAGAAAATTCATCCTTGTTTAATTTACCCTTATTACCACCATCGGCTAATGTCCAAATAGATTCCAAATCAGCAAATGCCAACCCAGATTTAGAAAACACATCGATGGCAACATTACCCATGATGAAACCGTTATGATCTTTGTCCCACTGTTTAAATATATTGTCATAGATCATCTTTTCTTGTTTGGTAATAGCCCAGGTAACATTACCTTGAGACTTACCATCAAAAGAATTTTGTAAATTACTTGGTTGAGTAGAAGCATTAGGCATGAAATGACTTTGCATCATATCTAAACCTGGCAAACCACCTGTTGGAGTGTTGACAAATCCCCATTGACCAGGTCTACCTGTAGGCATTGGTTGTAAGTAACCTGTTTGTTGAGGCTGGAGGAATTGGCCCCCGGTTTGTTGAGCAGTGAAACTAGTCGTTGGTGGTAAAGATCCTGTTGGCTGGGCCATCAATGGATTACCGCCAGTTGGTTGACCTAACAATTTATTAAAAAATCCTGTTGGTTGTGGTTGCAAACCAGTTGGTTGAGGGTTCAGTCCATTTGAAAAACTGCCAAATGAAGTAGGTGGTAACTGGCCAGTGTTCATTGGAACCAAGCCAGCAGTTTGTTGAGGCGCCAATGGGGTCAAACCAGTTCTTTGAGGTTGTAAATAACCAGTTTGTTGCGGTTGCATGAAACCTTGAGGCTGTTGCTGCTGAATAAAATTGTTAGCAGCCTGCTCGGTTTCATTTTGGTTACTCTTCATACCAACTTGAAAGTTCAAAGCATCAACAAAGCCAGTGACTTCATTTTTGATTTTCAATGGTAATTCATTTGGAATAGATTCACCCTTTCTAGCTAAGTTAGCTAAATGTAAAGCAACACATAATTCGGGGAACATCATACTACCAGACTTATTGGTATCGGCCAATTCCCAAATGTTCAACAATTGAACTGCAGAAAGGTTAGATTTCATCAAGATGTTTTTGGCCGTGGCAGAATTCATTGAGATCTCGCCTGCAGGAACCTGGGATCTAAAGATTTTCTCAAACCTTTCTTGATCTCTGGCACTAATGAAAGACAATCTGATCTCTGGTAGGTTCATCGTGTTGTTCTGCGTACCAGAAAGAGATGAGATGAACCCTGTTGGCTGAGAAACAAGTTTCTGCTGCTGTTGTTGAGGCTGCTGATACCCTGTTTGCATTGGTTGGATTCCAAAACTGGTGGAAGGCATGTAACCGGTGTTTTGGTTAGTCAGTGGTTGTTGGAAAGAGGTTGGCGGTTGCTGGTTCCAGCCGGTAGTTTGACTCGTCAGCGGTTGCTGTTGCTGCTGAAACGAGGTCGGAGGTTGTTGGTTCCAACCGGTAGTCTGGCCGGTCAGAGGCTGCTGAGGTTGGTTCCAGCCGGTGGTTTGACTGGTCAGAGGCTGCTGGGCCTGATTCCAACCGGTAGCCTGATTAGCCAGAGGTTGCTGTTGAGGATTCTGGAAAGAAGTAGCAGGCTGTTGGTTCCAACCAGTGGTTTGATTTGTCAAAGGATGTTGCTGGAAAGACGTCGCAGGCTGCTGGTTCCACCCAGTGCCCTGAGAAGCCAGCGGTTGCTGCTGCTGAGGCTGCTGCTGAGGCTGCGACCACCCAGTAGGCTGGTTGTTCAACTGCTGCGGCAGTTGAGACTGCTGGTTCCAGCCCGTGGCCTGGTTCGCAAGCGGCACAGACTGGTACGACCTCATCGAAGGTCTCTGCATACCGTAAGCCCCCGTCGGCTGGCTCTGGAACGACGTCGCAGGCTGCTGCTGGCCCCAGCCGGTCGCCTGCGCATTCGCCTGTTGCATAGGCTGCTGCTGCTGTGGCCATTGGCCGCCGTAGCCCTGTTGTTGCGGCTGTTGCTGCTGCTGATATGGGTACATGACGCGTAAAGAAAAGGGGTTAATCTCAGGATCGCAAATTCATTATTCTTCCAACTACTCTTAGACCCACAAGTGCCTTTTCACCGGGTCACGTGACAGTGCTCAGCAGTGGAAAACAATTCAAAGATACTATTAAAATACTATAAAAATACAACCGAGGCTCACATGTACTTGCGGTCCTGTTGCGCAGACATCTGGAAGTTGCCGTACTCGCCCATCAGCTTGTTGTTGAGCATCTGGTGGTCGTAGTTGACGGGCTCGAAGTTGCCTATGGGCGAAATCAGGTTTCCGTGCGAGGAGCCGCTGTTCGGGTTGTAGGGCGACGAGTGCATGCTACTGCTGTTGTACATTGTGTGGGGCTGCTGCATATTCTGCTGCTGCTGCTGTTGCTGCTGCATCTGCTGTTGTTGTTGTTGTAGTTGCTGGCCGTGGACGATCTGCGGCGACTGCCTTTGGTCGAGCAGGCTCTTGAGATGTTCGTTCTCTATTCTTAGCATGTCGTTCTTCTTTTCCAAGTGTTTTATGTATTCGGAGGCCTTGGAGAGAATGGTGGCCTTGTTAAGCTTCTTGGCCGGTTTCAAACCATCGCATTTCTCCTCGTCGTCGGTATACCCGTTACCTTCGTAGTAGTCATCGATGGCCTCCTTCTCGTTGTTCACCGTTCTGGTCCTGTGGTTGCCGGCCTTGGCAATGAGAATCCGCAACGCAGGCACACAATTCCTCAACTCGATGATCTTGGAGTTGATGTTGGTCCGGTACTTCTTCTCGATGAGGTTGTGCGACGACTTGATCTTCTTACCGTTGGGGCCGACGATCGTGCCGCCCGTGGAGTCCTCACGGCCGCCGCTGCCGCCGCTGTTCTTGTTGTAGTCGGAGAAATTCGATCTTCTCGACTCAGGACTCTCGTCCTCCTCCTTGACCGCGTTCATGGGCTCGAAGTTGTTCATGTTGCCACCAAGATCCGCATTGTTGAACGTCACCGTCGAGTTCGACATCGACTCGCCCATAGGAACCGGCACGAGATTCTGGCCATACAGCCCCTCGCCGTTGTTGTTGTTGTGGCTGGCTGCGCCGACGTTGCCAAATGGGTCGCTGCGCAGGCCGCGGCCCGCGTCCAAGTCGAGCCCGAAGTCATCCAAGCTGGCCTGCGAGCCTGCGTTCGACGTGGTTGCTGACAAAAAGAACCCGTCTGGGGATGACCCCGTGGAATAGGGTGACAGGATCCCTGAGTTCAGCGACGAGATCGACCCGGCTTCATTGAATTCGTTGTAGTTCGCCTCCGAGCCCATGTGGCTCGACGACACCGACCCGAACCGCGAGCCCTGACCCGCGGGGATGTTGTGGCCTGAAACAAAGCTGTGGCTGCTGTGCAGCGAGTGCTGGTCGCCCCCGCCGTATGCGCCCTGCGACTGCGCCTGCGACTGCGACTGCTGCTGCTGGGCCGCCTGCTGGAGGAGATTCTCGTAGTCGTTGAACATGTTGGCCATCGCTCGGGACTAAGTTCGTTTACTCACGTCGGGTGGAAATCAGTAGCCGTTAATTAATCATAAATTACCTAAATAGTACATAATCTTACGTAAGCCGCTAAAAAGGCGAAAGGCTCATCTGCTCAGCACCTCAGAACCCAAACCGGTGAGTGAGCGAGACGCCGTCGTCCTTGGCCAGCGAGCCCGAGTGCGACGCGCGGCTGGACTGGCCCATTTTCTTCTCCATCTCTGTGGAACACATCTTGAGAAACTCAGAGTAGCTCGGGTCCATGACGCCGTTTGCGTCCTCCACAAACAATGGCAGCAACTGCACCTCGTTCTGGTCTTTTTCTGCGCGACACACCTCAACGGACATGTTCTCCATGTTGCAGTAGTGCACGGCCAGATGGCACACCAGGCTGCGCACCTGCTGTGAGATGGCCGTCGGCAACACCGGCAGTGTCGAAACGTAGTTGGTAAGGTCGTCGATGCTCTGGTAGTCCGCACCAAACAGGTCGGCGATCAACATCGGATGCACCTGGTTGTGGAGCCAGATGGTGCATCTTTGGCCGTCAAAGATCAAGTACGCCCCACCGTGCTGAAGGTTCTTGTAGGACAGCGGCAAGGTCTGGGGCATCTTGAACATGCTGGTGGATTCGGACAGCGTGCAATCATCTTCCTCTAAATCGTGCAAGCAAATCAGAAGCGGGTAAAGAAGCGCAGACAATCTCGTGGAGTTGAAGCTCATCAAGTCATAATAACTGGACATTCTCAAGTCTGGAACGTTGACATGGTTCGCAAAGGCTCTTGTTTTCCAGATGGCCAAAATCATCATCGGTAAGGAACTTAGCGAGGCAGGTAAAATCAAGCCGCCAGTAGCCCTTTGTGACTGATTGATCTCGGTGTTGACTCTATAAGCAGCGTTTATCTCAGATATTTTCATCAAAAGAGAATTCTTCAACGCGGCTAACGAGCCACTGACAAATCTATCCAACGATTCTCTAAGCAAGAACTTGATGATGGCGTCTTGATCCACCATCCCAAAAACGTCGTGCAATCTTTGGGTCACGGACACAATGGAATTAATCACTCTGACTTTTCTAACACCGTCTTTAGATGTGTACAATAAGGCAGCCTGGAAATGTGCATCCTTCTTAGTGTCTAATTCGCCGTTGTACGCAAATTCACAAACAATGTTCGTGTTAGCGCCAACATTAGGTATGGCCACAGCAGAGCCTGAGTCATCGACAGTTTTGAAATCACCATAATATTTCTTAACAAGCAGACCATGAGAACATCTCATTTTCAATTGGCATTGGTAGCCTGCCTGCGAATCAAACATTTCCTTAAACGTGTAGATGAATGTGATCTCATCTCTAGCAGGTAAGTAATGGAGCCATTCCCTAATAGAGCCGCCCGATTTAAGTGCCAAGTTACCTAAGTTACCCAAATCGACACTATTTTCAGATCCAATCAACAAATTGAGCGAGACGTTGTTTTCGACAAAGTCGCTCAAAACATTTTGATAATATTTATCGTTTGGGGTACACAAGGACTTAACCCATTCAATTTCGTTGACGCTATTGACCTTGAGTGATAAGTTACCTGGTGCAATGATTGGCAATTTGGATAAAGTTGCAATGATTTGACCACCATTGCTAACATCCTTTAACGCCAATCCTGCGGCCTTAACAGCTGCACCAAAGGCGTTATCATCGTACTGGCTAGGTGTTGGGTTGTTTTGGATGTAGTCCAATGTCTTAATGATGATATCCTTGGATTCTGAGGGGTTGACAAATAATCCTTCTTCAAACGGTGTGAACGGGTTCACTAGATCGCTGATGATACTGATAGAAACGTCTTTGAAATCCTTAGACAAGTCAAAGAAATGAAGCGTGACATCATATGCAATGATGGAAATTTTACAGTCTGTTGTCAACTCACCCTCTTTTTGATACAAGGCAACTTTGATGGCTTCACAGGCAGCATCGACTAATTTCAACTTGTATGCCTCTTTAGAAACGTCAATCAAGAAAACTCTATGCATTGGGACCGATTCATCGATCTCATTCCAGTTGTATTCCTTTGGAACAATGTAATCAACGACACCTCTGTGAAACTCGGGTCTAGTCTCATAGTCAGTTCTATTATCTCTCATGTCCAGCATACCAAAGTACTCAGACGGCAACGGCGACTGGAACCCGCAGATGTTACAGGTCATATCGTGGGTCATGATCTTCATACCACAATTTAGGTAAGCTCTGCAACGTCTGCATCTTGGGACAAACTGAATATCGCGGACGTCGATCTGCGGAACCTCCTCGTCCTTTTCCAAATTGTGATCCGCGAAGGGGTTCAATTCCATAGCCAGCGGGATCTTCGTCTTGTTTCTCAGCTCTTCTGTGTGGGGCATCGAATACATGGACAGTCTTGCGAACTTCGGGGTGGCTGTCGACTGGTCGATAGCCCTGAAACACGTTCCTGACAACGGGGCGGTCACGTTCTCAAAGCTGTAGAAGGAGTCGCGTAGATACATAGCGTTGTAGTTGTTTCTGATCTCAGACACGCTCAAGCTGGACTGAACAGGCGGCGCTGCCGGCTGATGGTGTGCTTGATGTTGCGCATGCGCGTTCTGCGGCACCTGCTGTTGACCCAGATGCATATTCGCCATCTGTTGCACGTTCTGGTCCAGGGTGGAGCCAATAGGAGAGACACCGGGGTAAGTCTGTGCAGAATTGGCGTTCATCGGAGCTGAAAAGGGCGTCTGGCCCGGTAGATTGAGCCCCACGCTCCCAGCGGCTCCATTTGGGTCAAACCCGGGCTCCACGTGGTCCTGGCCCACCGAAAGGTTGTGGAATGCGAGGTTGGGACGCCGTTTCCTCTCCATTTCAGCAACTTTAAGAGAAGAAGAAGAAACCATAGAGGGCAAAAAAAGACGCGTCTCTATACACTTGTTTACTTGTTTACCTATATACTCTTTTCCTCTGATATGGGTGTCACCGGTCTCTTGCCCGTGTTGAAGCCGATCCAGCGCGACGGATCTCTGGAGAGCTTCCGCGGTCAGAGCGTGGCCATTGACACGTACGCGTGGCTGCACAAAGCGGTATTCAGTTGCGCCGACCAGATTGTGCTGGACGGACCCACAAATCGGTACTGGGGCTTCTTTGAGCGGCGTCTGCAGATGCTCGCGAGCTACGGGGTGACGCCGTACTTTGTTTTTGACGGCGACTATCTCCCGCGCAAGGCCGGAACGGAGCAGGAGCGTTTGCAGCGACGCGAGACGTTCAAGGCACAGGCCATGGCTGCGCGACGCGCAGGCAACGACAAGCTCGCGTTCCAGTGTTTCCAGAAGGCGTGCGATGTGACTCCGGAGCTGGCGAAGTCGCTGATCGAGCGTTTCAAGGCGCGCGGGATCAAATATGTCGTGGCCCCATACGAAGCAGATTCGCAGATGGTGCATTTGGAGAAGTCAGGGCTCGTGCAGGCGATTATCAGCGAAGATTCCGACTTGTTGGTGTTCGGTGCACAGACTTTGCTCACTAAAATGACCGACAGGGGCCATTTCATCCAGATCAAGCGTTCAGACTTCATCAACAATAGAGGTTCGAAGATCGCAACCTTTGACGACGACCAATTGTTATTGATGGCAACAATAAGCGGTTGTGATTACACCAAGGGCATCCCGAAATTTGGGATCCAGAAATCCATCATCCAGGTGGCCCAGTACAAAACTTACGATCGTGTCATGCTAAGCATCAAAGTAGACGGGAAAAATCAGGTTCCTGCCACTTTCGACGATGAGTACAAAAGAGCTCAGATCGCGTTCAGGCATCAGGTTGTTTTCAACCCAGTGTCCCAGAAAGCAGAGCATCTCAATCCTTTAGATCAAGCCATGGTCGAAAATTATGGCATGGACTTCATCTGTCAATGTACAGGCAACCTCTTGAATGACGAAATACACCAGCAAGTTGCCAATGGCGATTTGCATCCGCATGAGAAAACTGCTTTGTTCACCAGAGAAGAAAAATTGGGTTTGATGACTGTCCATCGTTCGAATTCGGTGCCTGTCGCAACTACAAACGAGGGCGAATTGCACACCGTTAAAAGGGCTGCTACTTTCCAAGATGTTGTGAGGAAACAGTCAACTTTAACTTACCGATCTTCAAAGCAATTGCCTCCTGCCAATCTCAAGCAGAGACGAGCATTGGAAAATATTATCAACTTTACAAACAAAGTCCAAGCCCCATTGTCACCGCAGCGTATGGATGAAAATCGGGGGCCATCCAGCACCAGTGCCCTCTCATCTTCCTTTTCTCACATTAACAAAAAACAAAAGACCTTTGTTTACTCAAACATTGATACCAAATCCACTGACGCAGCTTGCAAGTCGAGGTTTTTTAAATCTTCGTCATCAAATGCTTCGTCAGCCACTGCTTCTGCTACTACTTCATTTTCTGCATCTTCTTCATTTTCTTCTAGTGATTTCACTACCTCTTTAAAAACTGCGACAATCGGTTTACTGCAATCTAGTTCAGCGGAGCTACCAATGGCTGACAAGTCTGATATAGAAATAGGACTTTCCTCTGATGATAAACTACAGATAAGCTCTTCGCTAATTCATGATGAGATGGGATGTTTGGCCGATACTACGGTGATCCCTAGTCAAGTTGCAGACTCTTCGGAACTGATGACCGACATTGAAGAAGGGAACGAGTTGGACACTGCGCAATTTGCATTCAGCACTCCTACGAAGAAATCCAAGGGTTTACCATTCACCTTGCTGGACGAAATAAAAGACACATCGATGGCAGAGACATCGAATTCCGACGCCAGTGAAGTGGGAGACGTCAATATAGAGTGTTTTCTTCCTGATGGGGATCACGATCCGGATGACTCGTTTTGTCCAGGTGATATTGATGACGAACCTGATATCCAAAAATCACCTTTGGCAAACAAAGGTAACATCCTAGACGAAATTTATGGATTCCCTAAAGCTGGTCAGAGCGGCAGTGGGCCTCCTAAGAAGTCGTTCTCTGAGAATTTTGTCTACAAAGTCCAGAAGAACGTGAGAAAACCGTCGCCGTTAGGTAACGGATTGAGAAAACCTTTGGGTGAAATAAATGTCAACCAAACCAAACGGGTTTCCAACTTAGAGAGGTTCATGTTTAACGGCCAGCGTTGATTTGTGTGTATTATTATAGTCATGTGCATATATGTAAGGAAAACTACATATCCGTATCTTTTAACTGGTAACTTAGGTAAAGCTCCAAAAAATCTTATCTTTTTCTACGTGACGCGACGCGTCTTTTATCTTTCTTCTTTTTATTTAAATTTGACATGAAGAAACTACAGATTTTGTACCCAGAAGCCACTAGGGAGTTTTTGGTTGATGTTTATAGTGCTTGTAATGGTGACATAGGGAAAATCAAAGACATTTTGGGGCCACCAAGCGTAAATAATACTAAAACTGATCCAAGACGCGAAATCGTTGAAGCTTTAGAATCGAATAATGAGACCAGCTCCAAGAGGAAATTAGAGCATCTACCAAATGCTGAGGCTGAAGACAACAAAGGTGCTGTAAAAAAACCGAAATTTGATATCAAAGCAATTTTAAATGGCACTGGTAAAAGTAAGAAGAAGAGTATTACCTTGCACAACCAACAAGAGATCGATAAATATTTACCGTTTGTTCGAATAGTCAAGAATTTTCTGTCCAAAGACGTGGCTGATGATGTGCTCAAAGCTTTGATGACTCAGAAATTCATGTTCCAAGATAAGGAATTTTATATTGCCGGAAAGTTATGTCGTCCGTCGCAGAAGTCTTGTACTTTCACAACCCCTGAATTCACAGCAATCAGAAACCAATACACATCTAATAAGCTGCATAACGTTGAGTTTTTCCCTGAGCTCTACACCACCAAGGCGTTCGTTGATGAAAAGGTTAATGAGATTCTAGATAGCATTCCCAAGCACCCGATCCAAATTCAAGACAAATGGTGCTCTGACGTTTGTATTGGCAACTATTTTGAAACTAACAAAAGCCATCTAGACTGGCATTCGGACAAACTGACGAATATCGGTCCCTTGCCAACAATTGCATCCGTGAGCTTTGGAGCCACCAGAATTTTCCGGTTGAGGAAAATAGGAGACGGCGGTGATGCTACCATTTACAACATCCCGTTGCCAAATAACACGCTTCTTGTTATGCTTCCTGGAACTCAGGAGTTGTTCAAACATGGAGTGCCCACTTTGACGAACTCGCTGGTGCAGAAAAACCAAATATCAAACGAAGCGAGGT
The DNA here is from genome assembly GCA_030579555.1 of Saturnispora silvae. Classification (NCBI taxonomy): domain Eukaryota; kingdom Fungi; phylum Ascomycota; class Pichiomycetes; order Pichiales; family Pichiaceae; genus Saturnispora; species Saturnispora silvae. Next base: position 90,363 of record JAKTRE010000012.1, on the reverse strand, counting down.
TCAGTCTCACTTTCAGAATGATCCAGCGGCAATTGTACAACAATCCAGTGTATTGCGACAAGTGTGGTGAGGGAATGATTTTGAAGAGGGTCAACAAAACCGGTGAGTATATATGGATGTGCTTCTCCCCAAACAAAGGTGGCGATTGTAACCGAGTTTTGAAGGCGGAATTTTCCGATCTCCATAAGAAGGATGGCGTCTGTAACTTTGTCACCAGGTCCAGTGGCTATGTGTGGCAAGCTCCCCAGGAACAGGACAATTAGAGAATTGTATTAATGCATACGTATTAATACGATATTTATGCTGAGCATCCAAAATAATTAGAGGGGTAAACTCCGTTGATTTTTTTGATACTCTCACATGAAGGCTGATATCTCTTATCAGAAGAATGCAAAGTTCGTTCAAAGTCTACAGCGACAAGGTGAAGAGGCGTGTGATAACACATGCTGATGATTACATTCCATTAGGATTCAAGCTAGGAGATTTTTGCGACAATTTGAAGGTGTCCGAGGAAGTTACAGCATGTGATGACGACATTGCAGAAACTATAACAGTTGTCGATCAGAATGTGGCTGGAAACGAGGCTGACGCTGTCAGCCGGCCTTCAACGGCAGAAACATTGACGGAGACCATAGCTCAGATGGTATTCAGTGAGAAGATGAACCAGGAGGCGCGCTTGAACACCAGCAGCGAGTCGGAGATAATTGAGATGATCATTCCTAGAGGAGGCAGGATATTGGATGAGACGAAAATCGCCAGCGGATTGAGTCTATTGAACTTGTCGCTCAACAGCGATATTGTCACGGAGGGCAGCACCAGCAGACTAATTAGCGATGCCCTGGTGAAGTTGGTGGAGGGTGTCGGAAATGAAAAGATCTATCTTAGTCTATTTGCGTCCCTCAGCGAAAAGACAAAATGCGAGATCATGAGCAAGTATCTCCAGGATGACCATCTCGTGTCCACAATCAAGCTTGAACGGTCTCATCGCCACCCTGCCTACGGGGAACGCTCGCAGTTGGACTCCCTCGTGATGAAGATGGTCCAATTGGCGTTTATGGTTTGTCGTGTGATATACCTGGACATCTTTCTCCCACTCTGTTTGTGTCTCTGGGACCAGATGGTGATCTTCAACCGCGAATGGCATGTGGTGGAGCGTCTCTTGAAGTTGCTGGTTGGTTGGATCGTGATGGTCTTGAGTGTTATTCTACAGGTCATTTTCGCGCTACGAGGCACCAAAAAACGCGATGTTGATTACAGCGTTGACAGGTATGGCACCATTGCCGTCGGCGTGGTTAATCGTGTCTTGGAGCGCCTCCAGTAGGGTTTTTTAGCCGTTTTGTAGGAACTAATATATTGAATAGGGCTGCTGAGCATTCACAACGCGGTACCCCAAATTAAAAAGGAGTAATGTTTCCAAATTTAAAAATCAAGCAATTGTTCTTTCTTCTTAATATCTGCAATTGGAACTCAAGGCTAACACGCGTAGTTTTGTTTTCGTTTGGCAGTGGGTACATTTCTTGAATTTTGGAAGGTTATTTGGACCCAAAAAACGCGTCTTTCTGCACCAAAATGGATAAAACCGACGAAGAGCTGTTTAGCCAATTCCTCGGAGATACAAATGAAGTCGAGACCGATGTTGTGGAGGCCGATTGGGTTGACTCGTTGTACGACAGCATTAACACTACCACCGAGGGACCCTCCCAGCATCAGGAACTGTACGACGAAATGTCCAAGCTCAAAACAATTAAATTAGAGAGGCAACAACAGCAGCAGGAACAACAAACAGAAGGAGTTCAAGCCGATCCAAAGAGCGGGGGAGACCTGAGCGGTGTCGTCAAGGCTGGAGAGCTGAAGGAGGACGATATGGACTCCAACGATTCCTTTACCATTCCCGTTGATTCTCCCTCAATGCACATGTTTGTCCATTCAGACGACGAGCTAGACCACCAGAACGATTCCGTGGCTGTTCTGGAATCAATAACATCAACTTCAAATACCAGCATCAATATCAAACCTCCTACGTTTGATGTATCAACTTCACACATACCCCTCGCCCCTAAAATAGATCAATCTAAGCAAAATGGCCAGCGAAAGTCTTCCAAGGTGATCCGGAAGGAACGATCATCCTCAACACAGTCACCTCCAATAAGTTTGCACTCGCAAATGCAAAATGTCCCGCAGCAAATTCATATGTACACTATCCTCAGAGACGGGTTGAGGAAATATTGCGGTTCTCTATATGCGGCCGAACCCGATAAATCACTTGAAAAAAGAGCCGAATATATGTCCAACTATTTCCTGGAAAGGAACATCAAGTTTTCCACCAAGAATGTTGGAGAAGCCTTCTCTCTCGTTAGAAAAGATGAACACGAATTCAATCTTACTAATAAGATTCCCGAGGCTGCCGGTTTGTTTGTAGAAATCAGAGACTTATTGGTTGAAAGCGTAAAGCGAAGGAAATCTTATACAAGAAGGAAGAGTGCTAAGCCATCTCAAAAATCATTCAATAAATCTTTGGGTGGGTCATTGAGTGCAACCACAACTCCCAAATTGAACATGAATACGTCATCTAGTAACAGCAGTGGTGGGATTGTCAACACTATCAAAATTGGTGCGTTTCTGAATCAGAGAAACTTAACTGTTGAAGAATTGAACATCCATAACTTGACTGCTATTGCTGATTACTCCAAGATATCTCAAAATAAGGAAGATGAAAGATACATTTACCAATTGAGGGCCCAAAACATAGGATTGAAAAATTGTATTGATGATATATATGGTAACTCATTGCCATTAATTAACTATCCATTGACATACTCCAAGGTTCCTCTGGATGTTTCACCTGCTATGTCTATCGATCTAGAAAATGATAGAATGATTTCTTATGTTGATGTGTTATTGGATTTATCTGATATGATCTTACCTTTTGACAGAAACTCGCCAGCTGTGGTCAAAGATAACACTGGAAATTATACCAAAATAATACAGTTGAAGTCAATAACCCGTATTTATGATCATGGCACCTTGATCTACAGAAAATGTGATCCAGTCACTGGATTTTTTCCAAGCGATGTTTCCAATGTCTCCAAGATTATCTTGCCTCTACAAGCAAAATTCTGGGCTGGATTTATTAACGATTATCATAACGGTATTGTCAACCAATCTGTTTTTGAGAATTTGAAGATTACGCATACGTTATTACCCAACGATGACATTATCAAGTTTAAAACTGGGTTATCTGCGCCGATCTATTCGTTCATTTGGGAATTCACTGTTCCAAAACCAGATCAACAAAGCGTGCCCTACTCCGTCATTGTGTCCAAATTAGACAAGAGATTTTCTCCCGTGTCTGCCACCATTCCTTTACCTCAGTCACAAACTGTGAATGCCAGCCAGTCCACACACAAATTGAGACTGACTGTTCAGGGTGCTTCGATGGGTAGCCCAATGTCCGCTTTTAATCCTCCGCTGATAGGCAGCAATGTATTTTACAAAAACCCAAACCACTCGTCCAGTGTTCTCACGACACAAAGGGGTAACGCATTGGGCATAAGAACTGTATCAGGTGCAGGTCATAAAAGAACGCGGTCAAGATCTGTTAACGAAATAGATTTCCTATCAGATGTACAAAGTCACCCAATTTCTGCAAACTCCACCTTTATTAACAACAACATTGACCCTTTCACTCCTGTATCCCCTAATGCAATCATGAACCATCCTGTCAGTGTAGATTTCACTAATGGGTTTGAATCTGTCATGTCGACGCCTAAATCCGGCATGGCTTCTGCCACCCAGTCTTCGTTCGATCTATCGCTCCATTCTATCAATAACGGACGTAGCAATCTGTCGCGTGAGGACTAGCGCTTCTTTTGTTTACTTTTTTTGTATTCGTATTTTAATTTCATAGTTTTTTCCTATAGAGCTAAAGACTCTGCTGAGCATTTTCTAAGATCTGGTGGTCATAAAACAAATGCATAGCTATGTGTATTTGTTGTGCCAAATTTTTGAATTTTGACAATGATTTGAGATTTCAAATGGAAATTTTTCAGCTTTACTGAAAACCTTTAAGTTTACAAGAGTATGTCCGTTTCAAGAGGTGTCTGGTCGAACTTCAGCAACAGAGCGGCTAGCTTGGGTGTCAAGAACGCTAACATTAAAAATGTTTTGCTTAATGCAAGCATGCCGGCCGCTGGACCGGCCACTTTGAAGGCCAAGACCAATAAGATGCAGTACAAATCACCAATTGGGTTGGACAAGATCTATCCTATGGCATACGAACTATTAGAGAAGGAGTCTGAGAAGATATACGAAACATTAGAAAAGGGTAGTTTGTCTGCGGAAGAAGCACAAACACTTAAAGTTAGAGCAGAACTTCACAATCCTGAGGTGCTCTTCAACGCGTCGTTCAACACCAACTCAGTGGACAGAACACAGCCTGTTTATAGACATTACCTGAAGGAAAAGTGGATTGCCAGAGACAGGATGTTGACCATGCAAAGACTAGAATCCTTGAAGGTTATTCCAGACACCTTGGCCACCTTGGAACCACAGGTGGACGTGAAGCTAAGATTTAACCACAACAACGTCTCTACCTGGATTGAGCCTGGTACCGTGTTGTCGTCCAACGTCTCAAGCAGACCGCCAGAATTAGAAATTGTTGAGTTCAAGCAATCACAGGATGATCTTTACACTGTTTTGATCGTCAACCCGGATGTTCCAGATGTCGCCAACGACTCCTACACAACAAGTTTGCAATGGGGGCTCAAGAACGTCAAGTTGTCCAACAACGACTCTATCATAGACGCCAAGAAGCTGGATGCTAACCCAGAATACGAATTTGTGTCGTACCTGCCTTCCGTTCCAGAGAAGAACGCCGGCAAACAAAGATACGCTGTGTGGGTGTTCAGACAAGAGTCTGCTCTGGGTGAGTTAGGCGAAGTTGCCAGAGAAAACTTCGACATCAGATCCTTTGTTGAGTCCAACAAGTTGGAGCCTGTTGGCGCCCATCTCTGGAGATCTGCTTGGGATCTGAACACCGACAAGGTCAGAAAAATGTATGGCTTGCCTAAGGGTAAGGTTTACACCAGGGAGAGATATTAGATATGAAGTGGTAACTTGTATGTAGAACTGTTTAAAATCATTTTAATATTTATAAACTTCAAAAGCGCCGAAAATGAGTGGAATTTCGACCAAACGTGTTCGCACATCTTACAGATTATACCGTTGAGGACAGTGCGTAAAATTTGCAGATTACTGTGTCAGATTATGTGGCAGATTACGGTTTGTACACAGCTTTCGCATTTGTGCACCTGCTAAATCATCTATAGAGCTCTGCTTAAAATTTAAAGATTTTTTTTCCATCTCCATATCTGAAATTTCAGATCGAAGATTTGGACTCTACTGGCCATTGTGATCATCCCAGGGTCCTGTTCTAGCAGCAATGAGTGTTGAGATGCGAGAGTTGAACCTTAGAAAATGGGACGGTGAGGAAAATCTCATTGGTGTGGCGTCGAATCTGGACTCGAGTTTGAAAAAGAACACAGCATTTATCAAAAAGGTGAAGGGTGGTTTGAACAAAGAGGTGGAGTCGCAACTACTGGATGCGATTCGAACGACTAGTTTGGAGAAGTATCTCAATGAGATCATTCCAGCTCTGTGTGAGTCATTCACCAGAGTGTCTAAAGCAGCCGATATCCAGGCAGCATTGACTGTGACATCTGCATTGCATTTGAGATTCGGCAAGGATTTCACTTGTTCCATTGAGAGCTTTTTTGCTCAGTTTATGGTGATAGATAAGGACATCACAGAAAGAGAGCTCGTTGAAAAACTAGACAGAATCAAAAACGTGCTCAAGTTGTCAATGGAATTCCAGCTGAACGGCGTTTTCAGAACCTGTCTTGATATTCCACGCAGCGAGCTGCCTGTTTACCTCAAAAAACTGGATCTTCAGGGTAAGTCGGACGTTCCTCTTATTCTACCGATGCTCAAAGAGGTGATGTCGTTCCAGTTTAGCAAGGGTAGCACGTTGAACACTGTTGCATCGTTTTTGGAAAAATACCATCAATGTTTTCTAGATGAAGAGAACCATGCGTTGGATGACGAAAGTAAAGCAATGCTAAACAAATTGTTCACGTCGTATGCAAACACAGCGTTGAAAACTACAAATACCTTAACGGCGAACATCTCCAAGGCAGAAAACAGATCTAACGACATCTCGATGCGAACAGGGAGGATCATGGACGAGATTAACGAGGATATCGACAAAATGAAAGAAAGACATGCCATTTTCAACTCATACTGTCAGATAGCATGTCCTATCTTGGGTTTAGACTTACCCACGGTGGAAACTGAGAAGGAAGTTAAACAGTCCATAATTACCGTTCCGCAGGCGAGCGTTGAATCAATATGGGCCAGCGAAGAGACCAGGAAATTTTATACTGAGTTCCCGCCCCTAGAAGAAGTGGTTGATCCAAAGTATCTTGTGGAAACTGGTGCTGGAGATGCTGGTGACTCCAGTAAACGTAAGTTAATTGAAGAATTGTTGGATCGTCTCGATATGGCAAATACCGTGGAAGATGTTAACAAGTGTGTTCAATTCTACTGGGAAAATGATCTCAGTAACAAGGCCTCAAAGAATAAGATTTACCAACATTTCAAATCCATCAATGATGTCAACAAATTCAGAAACATAGCAAGGTTCCTGAAGATGAATAATAAATGGTTTGATAAGTGGATAAATGATATCATTGAGCGTTTGGATAAAAGTTTCCGTTTCCAAATTCACCATGACGATTTTGCAGCCAAGGACATCTTAATTTTTGCTGAGTTAGTCAAGTTTAAAATGTTACCATTGTATGTTATCTTCCACAAGATTAGAGCCTTGATTATGAATATAGATGTTAATGGCAACATTGATTTGCTAACATTGTTGTTTGAAGGCTGCGGTAAGGTGTTACAATTTGATCCTGATTATGCTAGCAATACTGAGGAAATGATTGAGCTTCTAAACAGAGTCAAGACCGAAAGAAATTTTGTTCATAGTGACTATCAGGCTGTCAGAATATTCCTGATGTCACTAAAGCCTCAGCAGGTCAGAAGCGTTTACAGAACGCCAGAATCCACACTGGAAGAAAAATTCATCAATCTGTTAATAAAGAAAAGGCTCAATGACGAAAACGTCGACACTATTTCCGCGTATTTGTCTCAATTTGATTGGAATGATGGAAAGATCAGGAAGGCAATCTTCGATAATTTAACGAAACCTGATGAAGTGCCGTACATTTCGCTTCTGGCAGTTGCGAAGGTGGTCCAAACTCTCTCAATAACAACCGACAATGGATTATTTGTCAGAGTGATTGATCAGATCATCGAAGACATCTGCATTGGCTTAGAAGTCAATGACTATAGGGAAAATCGAAAAAGACTAGCCCAGGTGAAATTCCTAGTTGAGATGTCCAATCTTTATCTCCTTAGCGATGAACAACTCATCAAAATACTGTATAAGATTGTCACTTTTGGTCACCCACAGGGTATCCCACAAAAGGACCATTCCAATGAATTTGACAACCCTAATGAATACATAAGAGCCGGTATGGTTTGCGTTATCGTGACAGGCATAGATATGAAGAAATTCCAAAAGAAGCCCGACCTGTTCACCTTTGTGAGGCTATTTGATTACTACATGTTCACCAAAGAGGCACCTATTCCTGTTGAGACAGACGATCAGGTGCAGTACATGTTTGACGTCGTTGGCATGGATCGCGCGGGGTCATTGAACGATGCCACCTTCAATTTGCAGAAGGCGATGCACGAACAGGGTCTGCGCGCGGAGGAGGCGAAAAGAGCAGAGGCGCTAGATGAGCAGAAGCATGAAGAGGCCGCCAGCGACGAATCTGAGGAGGAGTCGGAAGACGACGAGGAGGTCGATGCAGAGGCGGACCAGATCTCTGACGAGAGATCAGAGGCCCAGTTCCAGTACAAGCTGGAGAGCGAAATGAACGACATCGTGCGGGACTCGTTGCAAAGCACGCACCAACTGGACGGCCAAACTGGCAAGGGCACAAGACTCTCGCAGGTCGTGGGCGCCATACCCAAGACTGGCGAGATCCGTTCAGATGGCAACGTGGGATTCGCCTTGCTGCGCAAATCAGGCACGGTGGCCTACGTCGGCGTCTCCAAGGACGACGACATGACCAAGCGAATTGAAGACCGCGTTCTGCAGAGAAAGAAGGAGCTCAGCAAGCTGAAACAGATCGCACTGAACAGTCTGAACGACGATTAACATAAATGTATATTATCTGCTGAGCACATGAGCACATGAGCACGGTTTATTTTCCTGATTTGCAACTTCAAAAATTTCCCTCAACCAGTCAAATTTTCGCAAACTCGTGAACGTTTCATCAGTCTCTAAACAAGCAATGTCCACTCTCAACGTCTTCAGATACTCTGCTCTCATTGCCGGTGTTGTGTACGGTTTCTACACAGACGCCAAGCTTGCAGGCGCCAGCGAGAGAGCCGCCGAGGCCGCCGCCGTGGCCAAGCAGCAAGCTCTCATTGCTGAGGCCAAGGCCGAGTACGCCAAGCTGCACGCTCCAAAGAAGACCGCCGGCGCCGCTCCAGTCACCGCCGACGGCAAGACCGACTACAACGCCGTCATTGCCAACTGGGCCGCCAGCTTCAAGTCTGCCGCCTAGAGCCGCTCTTTTTCCTGTGTGTAATGTTAGACCTATTTATTATTCTCCTGCCCTGTGTGCGGCGTCCGCGGCTGCCGCCAATCCCGAGTTCCAGCACTGCTGCCGTCCGTTCTGTGTCAAACACAGGCACGGCCTGTGAAAAATTAATTTTTGCCCTTCCTCCTGGTGCTCTGTTCTTATCGCTCCAGGGTCTGTTCTCATGTACAGTCGGCTTGTCTCGCGCTCTGTGGCGCGAACCTCGCGGCAGATGCTCCTGGGAGGCTCGTCGAGACGCGTTTTGCGCGTCTCCTGCGCAGCCAGAAGAGCGTTTTCGTCCAACCCCGCATACGTTCAGGTGTCCTCGAGACGCACGCCCAGCTTCTTGTTGGCGTCCAAGACTTCGGTGAGATGCTTCACCACGTCCGGCTCGGAGGACCCGTATTCTAGATTCAGATCGTTCAAATCGGGAGACCAGTACACCAAGAAATCGCTGAAGGAATGCGTCGAATACACGGTCTCCGTGGCGTACTCCCCGAAGGAGCGCAAGCAGCAGGCGGACGTGCTGTCCAACGATGATGGCGGCCAGTTTGCAGACGTCGGGAGCAGCATTTTGAGCAGCGTCACGGGTGAAGACAATTATATCATTGCCTCCACCGAAATCGGTTTGATAGTCGGTGTTTTGGACGGTGTTGGCGGGTGGAGCGAACAAGGTTTTGATTCCAGCGCGATCTCAAGAGAGCTGGCCGAAAAGGTCACCAAAGTGTACATGAGCAACCCAACTTTGGCTCCGATTGATGTTCTAAATAGAGCATTCGATCTGGTCAAAAAGGAGGGTATTGTACAGGTCGGTTCGACCACTATCTGTTTTGGTATCATTGATTTGGAATCCAAAAAGTTGACGGGTTTGAACCTCGGTGACTCCTGGTTCGGTGTTTTCCGTCCTGTTAACGGTAAATACAGATGCGTCTACCAAACTGATGAGCAGATCTACTACTTCAATGCTCCATATCAGCTATCAATCATTCCACAAAACTTCCTTGACGAAGCCAAAAGAAGGGGCTCTAAGTACTTGATGAATGTTCCAAACGACTCAGAGAAGTATGATTTCCAATTACAATCTGACGACGTTGTCATTTTCACCACTGATGGCCTGGTCGATAATATTTTCCCAGATGATATTGAACTTTACCTCAATGATCAAACAAATATCCCTAAGAGGTTGGGTAGCATCAATAACGAAATGGTTCTGCAAACTAAAATTTTGAGTTTGAACACTAATTTTAAATCAGTTTTCTCCCAGAAATATTCAAAGGAAACTGGGCAACCTTGCATTGGCGGTAAACCTGATGATATAACTTCTGTCATGGTTTATGTTAAATAATTCTTTATAAAAGTAAGACATTTCTCTTTCTCTCTATATACATATATACATACATAACTTAATTAATTATTTCATTTTTTTACTCATTTTATCTTATCTTCTTCGAAGCAGCCTAAAGGCGAATCCATTGAAATCAGATAATGACACTTTTCAGGTTCACTTACTTGTTTGATTTCGTTGCGTTCGCTACATGTTAGTTCGATATTGGCAGATCTCACAGGTCCATTCCAACATCTTTGACCGTTACCAAATTTAAGTTTATAATGAATGTTATCGTCATCATCATAAATAACTTCGCTAAACTTACCGATAAGAATTCTAGCATTTCGCGAATCTATTTGGACCAGATCTCCATTTAATTGAATTGTGTACTTATAATTGCCAATATTATTATTCACAATGGTATCACTGAGGGATCTTAATATATCATCGGGACCGTAGTTTTTGTCTAACGAACTTTCCAAAGTCTTCAAAGATCGGGATTGAAATCTGATCTCCTTGTTTAGTTTATCCGATTGACGTTCAATTTCGGACAACGACAAATCATCAATATCACCAAAAACTGTAGGGCTGGAAATTCCGAAAACAGAATACACCAATGCCTTCAGGGTCTCTTCTGAATAATTCCAGAATGATGACCTGTTGGAAGTATCTTGTAAAGGTAAATTATCGATTTCTGATCTAAGTTCTTCTATTTTTCGGACAGCGTCCGGAATTGCATCAACATTTTGTTTGTTTGACTTATAGTTTAGATACCCCTGGGCAGCCGCCTTGACTGCTGGGTCATTGAAATTATGGTTGTACTTTTCGTTCATTTCAGCTAAAATGTCCTCTAACTGAGTGGTAGAATCTTTAAAGATTTGAATCTGATTTAATTGATTTTCAATACTTGATTGTAATTGATTAATTTTATCATTTAACTTTCGATAAATCTCTCCGTTCTTCTGTGAGGCGGCCAGCTCATTCTTTTTGACTTTCAGTTGCTCGATTCTGTCTCTTTTCATTTGCAACTCCTTGTTCAAATCGTTTACTTCATCAATCAACTGTTCTTTTGCCAACTTGGATTCAATGATCATCTTGCTTTTAATTTTCAGACCCGCATCAATTTTAGCATTCATATCCTCAGCTTTCTTATTATATACTTCTTTCAACTGTGCACATGTGTTAGGACACAAACCTTCGGCCTCGTCGCTCCCATCACAACAGTCGCAAATACCATCATCAACAAAGGAATTGCTGATCCGCTTGGGGAAATACCCTTCATTCTTGCAGTAAAAGCCACTAGTCCCCGCACTAGTGCCAACCTCGTCAGATCCATCTTTGCAATCGACAAAGCCATCATTGACGCGTGAAAATGGGATTTTCTCTCCTGACACGATACACGTGAATAAGCTATTCTGGTCATCGGGTGTGTATTTGGCGATAAGGTCGGGAGGAACCCCTCTTAATGGGTTCTCCTGTGCACATATTCCCATGACTGACAATAGCAGCAAGCCCACGTGAATTATCATTGAGAGTCAAGCCAGTTAACGATGATCTGTTGAATGAAGATTCCACCTCTTCTAAATTTATTAAATGAATTTCCTATATAGGATAAAAGCTCATGGCAATTTATCCATGTTTGGATAACATAATTACAGTGTCCACTGATATGTAAAGCAACAGTGCGGACAATCTAGAGACCAGTGTCCGAGATTTGAAGGTTCTTGAAAGTAATATGAGAGCTTGCGGGTTTTTTCCCATTTGTTTTTAAGGTTTTATGGGTTAACATTGATGTTGCTGCTAGAGCCTTGTTGTGTATTTGAGAACCAATTAAATTACTGTCTAGGAACAGATGTTACAATGCCACTAAGGTTCCATAGTTTTCCCTTACTAGATTCTGGTGCCTATCCATTTATGGATGTTGAAATGTTTTTAGTGATAAACTTGCATGTTGCGGTGCTAAGTTAGTAGAAGCTCGCTGGACTTCCCGTGGACTGCCACTTATCATGACCATCTCAAGATATGCCACTGGATGGAGATTTAACCAATGCAACCTTAGATGCAGTTGCCAAGAACATTTGGGCTACAAGTTCTGCACGACTAACGACGGAAATGGACACTTGGGACAGCGGGTTGGGCGCTGTTGAAAGCAAGGAGTTCCCTTAGTCCAAAAGAAAACTAAGGAAACCCCTGCGCAATACGACATCAAGTGTGTTATCGACATAGCCAAGACCAAAGCTAAAACTTGGGAAAATGAAGCCGCATCGGGAGAAGAAACGCCATCGACTTTCCCAATCCTTTATTTTGTCTTCCTTTACCTAGGGTCACAACTGGAGTCTATAGTAGCTTGTCTTGAAGAAGAAAGTAGGCCTCATTTGTTGAAAAGGTCTAGGTCAGTTCGTCAAATCACAGAGAACAGTTTCAAAAGGGAAACAGCATGCACTAAAAATGCATATGCGTCACTACAGGTGCGAATATGGATTTCATTGGATGTTAATAGGAAGGAAAAGCCAGTACGCCTTTTTTCGGCTCTTGAACGCCACGGTACAGAAACTTATAGCCAAAAATGTTGGATTCGTGTAAAAAAATATGGGGTGTCCGCTGAAGGGTGCTGGAACAGCGGCTACACTTCCGATTGTGACCAGCACAGTGTCAAACCTAGGCAGTAGTTTGCCCCAAGTTACAGGTATTATCGGAGATAGCGTCAACTATTGTGTCCAATAAAGCGGTGCAAGCAAGGTTTCATGGTGCCATGAGAATGAAGGCTTAGACTTCACTCGTAAATGCGTCTAAATGCTAAGTAAATGGGCAGACATAAACCGGTTAGTGCATTGTGTTGTTTCCAGCACCAGCGGCTCCTTTTTTAGCCGAATATCAAAAATTCCCGACTGCATCTGCACAAAGTATCCGATCACACATTCCGAAGGAAGGGCATTTCGGTTATTACATATAGGGCATTATAGGCGCTAGTTGACTTCAAAATACCACCAGTGCGAGCGAGAAATATGACGACATCAGGCACTGCAACGTGCCATCGCTGTAGCCTCAAAATATGCGACAGCTAAATTTGGGTTCGCCACCTGATGACAGTATGCAGGGCCCATAAATTAGATGCTGAGCGGACTTGTAACTCCTTCGGCCGATAAACGAACAAAGAGGGTACTAAGGGGCTCCCCAAAAGATCTCCTGTTATAGGGTCATGTTCTCCGTATCTGGGGAGTGTTTCTGAGCCTCTGCCCTGATAGGGAAGCGCCGCCATGAGGTGAGCGCAATAGCGGCGAAAGCGGAGTTAGCGAATTTTTTGCGTCCGTTCCAGCTTCGAATTTTTTTTCACAATAAAATTTTATATGCGCAACTTTCAGCCGTGCAGATGCAGAAAGGCTTGGCAGCCCTTGGGCAAAAATAAGCTGAGTGTTAGTGGTGGAGTCTTGGCATTTGTGTAGCATGAAGAGTATATACGAAGTATAGAGGAAGTGTACTTTTTGGGCGCCAAACGCGGCTGGTAGGCGAGCAATATGGGCCATTGCTGAGTTATTTTTATAAGCTCCAAAAATATCAGTTTATTTAAAAGTACACAATCAACAGCGCGCTAGCTGTAAGCTACGACTTAGTGTCGCTTTGCGGATTCAGAATTTGAATTAATCCCTTGGCGTTCGCGGGGCTAGCGTATGGTACATTATTGTTAACTCGCGAACTTACGTTAGCTAACGGGTCTTTTGTAATAGAAGGTGCTGCAAGCGCCGATCGTAGTGCAGCCGTGGTTATGTTTGACACCGGTGACGACGACGAGGATGACGATGATGGAGGCACAAGGTTGGGCAGTGCGGACGGGTGGCCGTTGTGTTGATGATATAATGGAAGCTGGGCTGCATGTGGGGGTGGGGGTGGGGGTGGATGATGCTGAAAAGGCTGTTGTTGTACTCTGTCGTAGTAATTAACGCTCAAAGAGGGATGCTGCAATACATTCGCTCGTGGATCTGTCGTGTATAGCTGAAGTAAACCTGGTGCCGCGTGGTAGGGGTACGCGATATTTGCCGGTGTTTGCTGCGCATGCTGAACGTGCTGCGCCAGCTGCTGGTTATTGGGCATGCCCAGGTAATTTGGATGCTTCTGATACTGGTTGGGGTAGTAGTGCGGCGGCTGCTGGTAATCCATGCTGTGATTTTGTAGAGGATGGTGATTAGTGGTATTTGTGTGTGGACCCGCGTGGCCGAACTGGTAGGACTGGGCCGGGGCATGGGACATGATCGGACTCGACGAGCGCGGTATGGACGCTAGCTTGGCCGCCTCAGGCTGTGTAGTTTTGTAGTACCCGTTCAAATGGACGTTATGATTGTTCCCACTCAGAGGATAGCTGTATTTGTGATAAGGCGCAATGTCGTTCACAGCGGTCTGGTAGTGAAGCGGCTGCTGCTGGTTGTGGCTATTCTGGAGATGCTGGAGACTTGTGCTGTCCGCCAAGTTGCCTATAGCTGCGGTGATCGGGCCGTTTTGTTGTTCAGAGGGGAATATGCAGCTTCTGTCACCCCGTTCGCAGTTCTTGCATCGAGGCCGGACTTCATCGCACTTGACGCGACGTTGTCTGCAGGTAAAGCACCCTGTTCGAGAGCGTTTCGAAAACGCCCTCTGTCTCTTTCGCGAGCTGTTGATCACCATGGACGAGATTTACGAGAGACGCAAGAAGAAAGAGAGAGGGGAAAGCCATGGAAAAACCGTCCTCTATGACGAAACCTTTAGCGGACCAAATTCCACGGGGACAAAATAAGCGTCCAGGAGTGCCGCGGCCTGTCCGCTTCTGCAGCAGCCAATTTGGGCCGCGCTCGCCTGGCTGCTGCTTCTGAGGCGGCCCTGTTTGCCCATTTTGTCAGCTCCCGGGATACTGCAGTCATGAGCACAGTGAAGACACATTACCAGTGGACAATAAATGCACGGCGAAAAAAGCCTCTGCATGGCTGTGCGTTTTTTGTTTTTTCAGGGCAGCGGTGTGGATTTGTCAAGATGGGCACGCCCTGTTCGGCTATTTAATCCGTTTGTGTCTCTGACGCCGGCTTGTGGCGCTAGCAGGCCATTTGGTATTTTACCCAATCGGGAAAGACGTAAACAGGTGCTCCGTCTAAAAAAAAGTGAAAAGTTTAGTTTGCGCATAGATCTGGTATTTGGTGTCAAGATTAGCCAATGGACGGTTGCGCAGTGGACGTTTCTGAGATGCAGCAAACAGCGGTTGCGTTCCGCGATAACGACCAGCTCTTGGGGGACGTCGTCGTCTTGCTGTACCGCTCCCGGAGCACGGATCTGAGTTCTGTAGTACTATCTAATCTGGGGTGTCACCGGTTCCAGGAGCTGAATATCTCGTCGAATTCGAAGTACCGGCCCGCGATCCTCAATCTGCCCGCGGAAATGCAGAAGAGCAAAGTCCGGCGGTCTCTCGCCGTCGCGATCCTCAAGTCCTTCTCGCTTTTGGCCCCAGATGTTGTGGACACGCTATCCAAACAAACAAACTGCTACGAATGGGACGAGATCAACGCAGGGGCGTTGGCCTCGCGCATGAAGTCGCTGGATGAAACGCAGACGTCGGCGATCGTCAACCAGTTCCAGAGTCTCGGGCTTTTGCACGACGAACGCTTCGAATCGTTCATTGTTGACACTGTTTATATCGACAGTGATCCAGCCACATCAGACTCAAATAACACCCTGGCCTTTCTGCTAGGCAACCAGCTGGAACAGCTGTTTGATCCACTGACCGAATATTCCCCAGAGCCAACAGAACGGTCGTACAAGCCACCCAATGTTGCCCAGCCAACAAACAATAATACCCCCTTGGTTGAGCAGATATGTCAAGAGCTGATCAACGTCCAAACCAATTTCACAAGCTTGATGGTGAATGTTTTGCAGAACTTTATTGTTCCCTTGCGAATTGTGGTGTTGAAAGGCCAAATTCCAGGTTATACCACTCAACGACTGAATCAAATATTGCCACCCACTATTGACGAAGTCACAAGAATAAACTGTATCTTCTTAGACATGCTACGCTTGGCCCAACCTTTTGGATCCTTTGAGATAATCAAATCGTGCGGTGAGACGATACCCTATTTTTATAAGGCCCTGATGAGGAATCAAGCGGCAACAAAATCGTTCAGAGACAACTTCCAAAAATTGGTTTCTGACCTACACGCTTGTGGTAGAGACGATCTCCTAAGGTCGATAAACAAAGGTAAAATCAACGATGCTGTCCATTCTTCTTTGCATTTGAGTAAAATAAGATTGATCATTCACAGACTTTACAAGTCAAACATTTGGCCTCAAAACCAATCGTCCGAAATTGAGAAATTTGTTCAAATGTGCGATGACACTATTACCTCCTTCGCTAAAGACACCCTAAAACCTTACAACGGCAGAGTGTTCACGCCCACAGGGAAAATTTTAGCGGAAATTGCCAACAACTGGCCTATCGAATTACAATACGGTTGGCTGAATCGTCGTGTTGTTTCCATATTCGACGCAACGGATCTACTACTTGATGGGAATGTCAAAAATAGATCTGTGATCGTGGTTTTCAGTGACCACATTTTGTTCCTCAGTATAGATGATGATGAGTATTACAAGGAATATTGGCAAGATTACAATCAACACAAACCATCCATTTCTGATATATTAATGCACTCGTTGGTTAATGAAACGCCATTTGCAAAATTGCCGATGTTGAAAGTCAAGAACTGGTCACCGATCAATTCAGTAGATGTTTCCTTCACTGATGGTGTTGCCAAGTTTTACAACGAATCTATTGGGCTTTTCAATATCTATTCGTTGGATCCAACTTCCGCTAACCAAAACATTTCAGAAATAATTGCCAGATCCAAAGTCTTAAATAAGTCACAATCTTTCCATCTTTTCCAAAATAGTACATCAGGAAGAAATGTGTATTTTGTCACTCAAGATCTTCAATCGTACATCCTAGAAGACATGAAATCCCCCCTTCTTTTATTCTTCAACCAAGAATTTTCTTTGGACTTGTTTGACACGTATTCTCATTGTGTCTCTATTTTTACAATCAATTTGAAAAAGCTCTCCACAGTGAAAATTAAAGGTGTATCACTCCCAATGAGTTCAGAACCTGTAGATTATGAAATTTCATTGAATGATTTAGAGTCAGAATTGTCTAAATTAGTTGAAACTTTCAAAGCCAACATTAATACCCTTTCAAATATTAAAAGGGTAAAATATTTAGCCTTACAGAACGCAAGGGTAACTTATAACATACTCAACTCCCTGAAAATTTCTCAGAATCATATAAATGATGAAAAATTAAAGGTCATTAAACGTGCTAACATGCTACAAGAAAATACCAAGAAAGACTATTCTCCGAAAAAGGCCATCAATTTGGATGATCATTTAGGAAGAAGCGATACAACCAAAATCAACAAACCTAATCAAGTTTCACCTATCAAAAGTAATGTTATGAAGTTCTTGAGTCCAAAAAAATCTGAACAGACCGTTTTGAAACAAGAAGATAAAGTAATTACAAGCGATGAATATTCAGACCAAACCGAAGGTAGTATATATGTCAATTCCAAATTTAACTTTCCAATTGGGGAAGACACTAGTGAAGATAAACAAAATCAATATGATTACAAACATGGTCTCAAGTATTCTAAACTTAAAGATCACGAGTCTCCTACAAAAGGATATAAAGATTCGGTTGATTTGATGTCGAAATTACCAAAATTGAAAAAGGATATCAATTTGGAAGCAAGAAATGAACTTTATGGAGGCGGAGTTACTAACTTAAATAACAATGTACAGCGTGCTGAATATTTAAGCGATGGTAAACCTCCTATCAGACCTTTGTCCCTGATCGAAAGATCAAATTCTTACTATCTTAATTTCCAAGAAATGAGAAAAAAACACGAAGATCTCATAAAGAGGGATGGTATATGTGAGATTTCTCCTAATGATAATCCTAAAAATGTTTTATCATCTCTTTCAATTGCTCGAAAATTTTCAGGAATTCAACTTAATGACGGGGATGACAATGACCCTACAGATGGTGAAAACTCCAACTGGGTTAAACTGGGGTCTAGTAGTGATCTAAATGAATATACTAACCCAATCAAATTTAAAGTCCCCAACAAAACGATTCACAAAGTCCGTGAAGTTAAACCTCACGTTGAAAAAAATCATGTTGTTACTGTTGTTCCTGATACAATCGTTGTAGTACAGCCTCCATCACCGATTATCTCTCCAGAGATCATCACCAAGCTACCAGTTGTTGAGACAAAGGAGGAGAAGTTTTCTCAACCACAAGGTTCACCTATTAAAAATATCAAATTGATTTCTTCAACTATAATCAGATCTGTTCCTTCATCACCGATCAAATCTCCATTTCATCCTTCAGAACTGGATGATGAAATGCCACCGTTGGATGAACCACTAGAGGAAATTGACAATTTTTTGAATTCGACTGCACAAACTAATGATGGATCAAGCATTTATGATTCTAGTATCATCGCTGATTTTGGGAAATTCCAAAGCATGAAATCAACCAAAAATTATGAAAATCCTTACTCAACTCCGAAAGAACAAACTCCCCTTGGGGAACTATCGGAACAAGATGCAAACAGTCTCTCAGAGAAAAAGAATGTATTCATCTCCAGTGGAAATTATATTGACTACTCTAACTATGGATCTGACCATTCTCAATACATTCTTGATTCTTTCCAAGAACCTCAAGAGGATATTATAGGTAACTTAGGTTCAGTGTTGGGTGATGAAGTCGACACCGAAAATACCACGGAGGAAAAACTTTTGGAAGATGATGGCCTCGATGTGAAACATGGTAAGGCCACAATCCCATTGAGTGCAACTACGATGGAGTTGAAGTCCATGTTAAACGATAAATCCTTTGACTATTTAAATGCCGTTTTTGAAGGAAAGCATCGCAGTCATTTGGTTAGAGATCCTACTTATTGGGACTTGAATAAGAGACTGTGAATTTACTATATACATACACATAATTGAACATTTATTATTCTTTTCTATTAACCCAAACGTCTGTTGTTTCTCAAAACCTTTGGTAATCCCTTAACAAAGCCCTTATCTTTTTCATTTATAATCAAGAAAACTCTACCAGATTGATTCATTCTACCTGTTCTACCAGCTCTATGAACGAGATCCGCAGAGTTGGCTGGAACGTCTAATAGCACGACGTTTCTGATACCCTGGAAATTCAACCCTCTACTCAACAAGTCCGTGCAGACCAACACCTTGAGCTCTGGACGCGCGGTATCTTCCAATCTGGCCGGCGGGTTCAAGAAAGCTGTAACCAAAGATTTACGTTCTTCAACGTTACTAGATATGCTGCTGACGTTATGGCCATAGCTGGCTCTTAGTTTTTCGGCCACACGTTCACAGTCGTCCTTAGAGTTCACAAAGACTAGAACACGCTTTTCGTAGCCACGCTCGGTACCATCACCGTGGATTGCGTACAATGTCTGGGCCAAGGCCTTCATTTTCGAGCCTTTGTAAGGGTTCACGGCAGCGTCGATCACTCTGAACTCGATTGACTTGGGGATCTTGTGTAAACTAGGGGTGGAGATGGGTTTGGCGTCAGGGAATAGGTGGCTGATGGTTTTGTTGAACTTCGAGGGGTATGTTGCAGACGAGAAGACCAAGGTCGACATGTTTGACATGTTTTTCAACACACTGTAGGTTTCCTCAATGAAAGACTCGTCCATCAATGTGTCCGCTTCGTCGACAACCGTGAACGATATTGAGCCGAAAATCATTCTGGGGTTGGAAATGGAGTCGTAGTGGGAGAGCGAGTTGAGCTTACCTGGGGTGGTTACCATGATGTCGATGCCTGACTTGAACTTTTCCAAAAAGACCTTGAAGTTTGAGTTCAAATCCCACTTGAGCACGTTCAGGTCCAGCTTCTCGGCCATGTACTCGACGGTCTCGTAGACCTGGTCCACGAGCTCGTGTGTTGGGACGAGGATGACCGATTTGATCCCAGCACGGTGCTTGATAACCGGCTGCTCAGCACTGGGAGTGACAAATGTTCCGTTGACTCCGGGCTCGGGAGCCGGCGCACTCGCAGCTCTTCCTTCCATCAGCTGCTGCAGCAGCGGTGCCAAATAGGCCCAGGTTTTCCCGGACCCAGTTTCCGCTGCCAGCGTGAACACGCTGAGGATATCGCCGTTCTTTCTCTTGTCGTTGATGATCTTGATGGCCGCAGCTTGGATCGGCGTTGGCCTGATGATGAGTCCGTTCAGCTCCGACTCGGTCTTGACCTTGGTGGTGGGCGATATGTAGTTCTGCGATCTGAGCACCGTGTTGGCCTTGATCTCTTCGAACATGGCTCTGCGGATCTCTGGCAGCACCTTGAGCTGCTCGAAGTCCGTGACCTTCGCAACCAGCTTCGTGATACCCTCGCGACCTCTCTCGTCGGGCAACGTGAGTCCCGAGTAGCTGCCGAACTTGTACGGAGGGAAACTGTCTGGATCTGAAGCGCTTTTCTCTGTTTTCTTGGCCGGCAGACGGGCCTTTGACGACGCGATTGCGGGCCTCTGGAACTTCATGCGACGCTTGTACTTTGCAGACGACGCTGCTCTTCTGGCAACAGTGCCAGCTAGCGATAGTGACATTGCAGCTGCTAAAATGTACAGTGAAAAATCTGATAAAAAGCTTCAAATCGGAAAATCTTGTATCTGTATCTGTGTTGTTGTTGTTGTTGCTCAGAGCTCCAACTGAAAACACAAGCCATGGCCGTAGACAGGCCCAATCTGGCGTCGCGCGGCGTGCGCGAGAAGTCGCTCATAGGCCACAAGAGCAGCAGCAAGCTGGACGCGCAGAAGACGCGTGTGCGCGACGTGTACACGCGTCTGTCGATGAACGCGAACGCGTCAGCGGCGCAGGAACGGCGGCCGGCGAAGAGCTGGTGCTTCGACGACTTCGAGATCGGGCGCAGCATCGGGCGCGGGAAGTTTGGACGCGTGTACTGCGTGCGAGAGAGGGCCACGGGGTTCGTGTGCGCCATGAAGGTGATGTCGAAGTCGGAGATCATGCAGTTCAAGTCCGAGCGACAGTTGGTGTACGAGATCGAGATCCAGGCCAACGTCAAGCATGTCAACTGCTTGTCGCTGTTTGCGTGGTTCTACGACGAGAACAACGTGTATCTGATCCTAGAGTACGCGGTGCACGGCGAATTGTTCAAGCTGCTAAAGGAGCGCAAGAGATTCGATAACGTGCGGGCCTCGTACTACATCTCGCAGATCGGCACGGCCTTGGACTATCTTCACTCCAAACACATCATTCATCGGGATTTGAAGCCAGAAAACATCCTTTTGCACTTTAACAACATCGTCAAGATATCAGACTTCGGATGGTCGACGTACCACGTCGAAACCCACGAGAAAAGACTCACGATGTGCGGCACGGTGGATTACATCCCGCCAGAGATGATCGAGCAGAAACCCTACGATTACCACGTCGATGTCTGGTCTCTAGGCATCTTGCTCTACGAATTTCTAGTCGGCTGTCCTCCGTTCGAAGAGCAGGACATCGAGAAAACATATAAAAGGATATCAAAGGTCGATTTCAAAATACCCTCCTTTGTCGACAAGGATGCCGCGGATCTCATCAAAAAGTTGCTAGTTCATGAACCTCACAAAAGGCTAGGCCTATGCAAGCTAGCCAGTCACCCTTGGATCAAAAAAAACAAGCCTCTATGGTCAGGATTAAAGGACGTATAGAAATGTGCTTTTTCCAGACTATTCTGATACCTATACATATACACAAGTGCTAGCTTTCAATACCCAGTTCATCAAAAAAATTTATATGCATCTTCATCTCAGCAACTTTTGAGCCCTAGAGCTTCAGCTCTTCAAAACTAACACCCTCCTTCTCTAGTAATGAGCTCTTGAAGTTGTAAATAGGTGCTAGACGCAAATGCAAAATATCCTCATTGTCCTCATACAACAAAATGTCATCTTTCTCTTCCTGTTCGTTGAACTTTATAGCTAGTTCTTTGTAAAAGTGTAACAATTCTTTCACGTTCAATGTTTCACCTTCGTTCAATTCATATTCGTCTACGAATTCAACGAATTTATCGATTTTATCTACGAATTTCCTGAAAAATTCTTTGATAAACTGTAAGAAAACCTCTTGTGCCTGTAGTACTTCCTCCTCCGTTAAACTTTGATAGATTTGGAAACATTTTTCATATCCCTTTTCGTAGTCGTTCAAATCCAATGTTCCTGGTTTTGATTCATCGGTGTCTAAGTACTTTGACCAGTCGACGTTTTCTGAAAATATGAAATAGGCGTAGTTTTCATCTAATGCACATCTGACGTTGCATATTTTGTGTTCAGAATCATAATCAACCAGCAATTGGACATTTGGCGATTGCCTTAAAGAGTACAATCTATCATTTAGTTTTTCGTTGTCAATAAGCTCACTTTTGAAGTAGCCCAACATTGGTACCTCTAGCATTTTGGTTGTCCGGCATGTTGGAATAAACCCATAGTTCATGAAAAATTTGCTCACATCTTCTTGTTGAGAGTAGGAAATGAAAACTTCAAATTCAGACTCAGTATCTGAGTTTAAGCAGTCTTTGTTGAGTTTCAGTAAAATATCGCCATTTGCTTTATCAATGTCAAAATAAGAGTTTAACTTTTCATTGTTGTGGTTCACAAAATCTAGTATCGGAACTAACGTCACGTTCACTTCGTAATCTTCTTCTTCTGCTTCTTCTTCAGCCTTTTCTGCGTCTTCTAAAGCCTTTTCTGCTTCTTCCTTACTTTTTTCATCTGCGAGTCCATGAGGTATTTCCAAAGTTCTGGATCTAATAGCTGCAATCAGTTGGAAAACTTCCTGTGTTGTCAATTTAACACCAAATTCATCCTCGATATAAGTAACAAAATCGTCCCATTTATCATCCACTAATTCTAAGCAATAAGAGGTAATCAAGGCATTACCCTCAAAGTAACTCATGAAATCTTCAATTACAAGCTTATTATCCGAATGTAGGTTTGAAACTTGTGTTTCCATTAAAATATCCAAGTAATCCTTCATAGGATTCTTTCCCTTTTTTTCTAGAACCAGATAACCTAACAAATAAGCAATAATTATTGCTGTCTCGTTTATCGATTCAGCAATAGTAGAACAGTATTTACCCAATATCTTTTTTATTGTTTCTTGGTCACTAGAATTTCCTAATGAATTGGTCAATAGCTTGAGATTTGAAATGTCTAGAGTTGCTGCATAAGGTACACGCAAAAGTTCAATGTCTTCTTCAGCGTTTAAACCCTTATGTCTGAAAAATACACCTATTCCACTTGTGGGAGTTCTTTTAATTTTCAAGCTTTTGTGGGACTCAATTTTCAGCTCTTCAATCCAGTTCTCATACTTGTTCCTCTCCTCTATACTCTCATCAAACAACATAATTGTTAACGATTAAATTTCAGCAAACAAGAAATGGTAAATTTGTAGATTTTCCTTCACGTGACCAAACTGTGCTCAGCTAAAGCTTCTCCAAAAGATCTATATGAGTGGGTAGTTGAATAAAATATTAAATGTCTTATTTTTTATAAAAATGTGCTATAAATGTTACGTTAACTTATCAAGATGTTGCTTGCAATATTCTCAAATCTCTGAGAAGTGATCTTGATGTAAACATTTGTCAATTCTCTGAACAATTGTTCATCTTCCTTGGCCAACTTTTCAATAGACTTACTGTCTAACGTCCATACAACACAGTCACCACCCTCTGCAGCAGTGTATTTGGTCAGCCTGTCTGATTTTGTACCAACTAAATCACCAAAGATAGTTAATGGCAATTGCGACGATTTAATTTGAAAGTTAAGGTCATTGAAGTCAATCTGGAAATTTATCAAACCGTGCTCAAAGAAGAAGAGGCAAGGCTGATTTTTGTCAGTCTTTTCGTAAACCAGCTCTCCAGGTTTGTACTGTTTACGAACCAGGTATCTAGCTAGTGGAGACCAGAATGAGTGTTCAGTGGTGTTGCTCAAACCTTGGACAATCTGTAAAATCAGATACAAAGGTTGTTTGGTCGTCAATGATGATTTTCTATCGCATACTGATTGAACATTAGGCTTTGATTGAACCAACTGTGTCAATTGAGTTTGCTCACTCTGGAATTGCTTATTAGCTGCATTGATGAAATTGTTAGTTCTAGGGGTACCAATTTCTAGACTACTGAGTGACATTTTCGGAATCGCAATAGAAGTGTTTTGATGCTGGATCGGCAAAGTTTTTTTCATTTGCTGCTGTCTCTGTTGAACTAAATCTTTGTAATTTTGTAAGAATCTGTTTTCACACCACTCCAAAGCAGAGTTCAAGTTGTTGAACAGTTGGATTCTCTCGATGTGTTCATCTTCTTCCCACAAACCACAAAACTTCAAGGACTGAACAATAGTTGAATGATCTTCAACGCTGGAAATCAAAAGATAACAATCACGTTCAATCAACAAGTTCCTAATTCTTTTGAATCCTTCAGCAGCTGAGAAATCAATAGTTTGAACGTTGTTCAAATCTAGAATCAAGTATTTGATTTGGTGGTATTGATTTTCAAACATTAATTTAATCTCACTTTCTAACCCACCAATAGAACCAAAGAATAAGGACCCAGACAACTTCAAAATGCAAATTTGTTTGCCAACAGCTTTGAGAAATTCCTGTTGTTTTGGGTGTCTAACGACCACTGATTTAGCATACTCACCGGTATAAATTTCACTAATCACTCTGCGAGAACCTGCATCATAAACAAAAGAAACACATGCCAATAGAATACCAACAATGATACCGATAACAAAATCTAAAGCACCCATGGTAACAACAATAATCAAAATGGTGATATATTCAAAGTTTCTCAATCTGCCGATAGTATCCCAAACGGATTCTTTCAGTAATTCGTAACCTAAAAGATAAATTAAAGCACCAACCACACAAACTGGAATGTAACCGATAATAACTGGACCAGCTAATAAAACTCCTAGTGTAGCAATCCCTAATAGTACCCCCGATAATCTTGAATCAGCACCGGCACGAATAAACAAAACAGAGTTGGAATAAACCAAGTAATTAGGAATTGAACCAACGACACCAGAGAAAAAGTTCGAAACACCGTGAGCCAATAACTCCCTATCCACATCAAAATCATCAACTCCAGACGTCAATGCCAAAGCAGGGACATTGATTGGGACATGTAAAATACCAAAAAATGTCATTGCCAAGATGGTTGGTAGTTCATCTAAAACCAACCACCAATTACATTGGCCGAAATCGTAATATTCATAAAATTGATACCAAGGTTCATTAGACGATTGGGCAGGAAATACCCAACCCAGATCTCTGGCAGTTTGTAAGTCCCATCCCTTGGTGAAAAAGACAATTGAATGAAATAAAACAAAGACAGAAGTGAAAAAAGTTGGCACTAACAGTGGATGATCATAAAACTTTTGGAGAATTACCAATAATGCAGCCAATAATAAAGGAATCAACCATTGAATGAGACGTAAGGGTTGTAATAAATAACTCAGAGTTTCCCAGTTGTATTCGAATCCACCTTCAAGCCTTGAAGAAACTTCAATACCAGTAACTAAGAGGAAATAACCCACACCTCCAATGCAACCAACAAGAATGTGTCTTGGGAAAAAGCCCGCTAATTTCCCTAATTTGAACTTACCCAATGCTAAAAATGTTAAACCCGTAAAAATGGAAGAAATAGCATAACAGAATATGGTGGTAGTGATAATTTGGCCATCCATGGAGGTATCATCTGCAGAAGTTTTTAGTTTGTTCATGATACTCATGGCCATGTGGTGGAAAAACGGAATGATTTCGATCATTTCAGAGCCGACTGCACCTTTGAAAGCAGAACCTCCTAACGAAAACACCAATTGACACAGAACAGTTGAAACGTAGAACATTGACAACCCTGATGGGCCCATTTTGCTGAACGTCAATTCGCTGAGCGGGAACAGAATCATACCATAAGACAAAGCATCCAAAATATTCAACAACGTGCCCAAAAAAACAGCTGGTAAACAATGAAGGGGCTTTTGAACGCACTCCTCCCATAAAGTGTCGCGATCTGCATTTTGGACATTTTGGATTTTGGCTTTGGCAAGCTCGAGAAAGGACACTGGTCTGTCCTTCAAAGACTCAATATCTCTGTTGAAATTCGAACTGCTCGCAGTGTCCTCTATGGACCCGTAGTTTGTGAAAGACTGCTTGTTCTGCAGGTAGTCAGCTGCAGAGAAGGTCGTGTTCAAGAATTCTCTCTTCGGAGGCGATTCTGGGCCTGCAAAACTGGACTCTTCGTCTTCCTCAAACCCCACGTTGGCCAAATCTAGCGTGTCCTCGTGAACAGAGTCGACCGAATGCACGATGTTCCCAGTGTCGGAAGAACCAGGAGACGCCACAGGCGTGCCGGCAGAGTATTTGAGACTGCGCGACAGAAAAGACTGTGAGATTCGACGGTCATCTGGCGTCGATACCATGCGAGGAATCGAAACACTCTTGGATGGCATCTCAGCGCTCGTGATATAATTATCTACACAGAAGAGATGGACAGATTTGAAAGGGTCAATAGAAGAAAAAAAACTAGATCCTTCCTTAGAGATAAGACTTTTGACTTGGGTCGTCACGTGACAAAGTCACGTGACTCGATATGTCGATGCCTTGGTTAATTACAATATTAGATAAGTAAACGGGGGCTGTAGGGGCTTACAATTCGTCCTTGGTGACGTCTTCGACGGTCTCGACAGCAGGAGCAGACTGCTGGGACTCGGCGGCGGCAGGAGCGGCTTCCTCGGAGTCGTCGAGAGCGCCACACTGGGAAATAGTGATTGGGACAACCGGCTTGTCGCCGTAACTGGTCTTGGTCTTCTCAATGGCCTTCACAACGTCCATACCCTCGAGCACAGCGCCGAAAACGACGTGCTTGCCGTCCAACCACGGGGTTGGCACGGTGGTGATGAAGAACTGGGACCCGTTGGTGTTTTTGCCGGCGTTGGCCATGGAAAGAAGCCCTGGTCTGTCGTGCTTCACCTGGAAGTTCTCGTCGGCAAACTTGGCACCGTAGATGGACTTACCACCGGTCCCGTTGTGGTTGGTGAAATCACCACCCTGGATCATGAAGTTCTTGATCACTCTGTGGAAGGACGAGTCCTTGTAACCGAAGGCAGGGTCTTCGGACACGGTCAATTGGTAGAAGTTGTCGGCCGTCTTAGGAACAACAGACCCAAAGAGACCGATCACAATGCGGCCAAGCTGCTCCTTGCCTTGGGAAATGTCAAAGTAGACCTTCTGTGTCACCTCTGGCAACTCCTGTTGCGCACCGGCACCAAACACGTTCAATGGGAGCAGAAGCATCCCTAAAATCAGGACAAACAAACTACCTAACAGCTTCATGTTATCCATTAAACACAGAGAAGAAGCAGAAGACACGTCGCCCAAATTCGAAAGTCCACTTTTTTCCACCACAGCAATATTCCGGCAAAATGTGCTCAGCACTCTAATTGATTTGATCTATTACAAAAGCTAATTATCTTTATATAGCAGCGAGTCGCCGGCAGCTAAATGACAAGCTTGTCGACTCTGTAGTCCAAGTTGTTGTCGGAGGCTAGAGGGTTGTTGTTTTTGGAAATCTTGAGGACCATGGACGTCTTACTGGTATCCTCGGTGATGTCATCTGTCTTCTTCTTGGACTTCTTGCTCTTTTTACTCTTCTTGGTGGTTTTGTTCTGTAGTGCCACATTCACCAACATGGCAAGCTGCGAATCCTCCAAAATGTCGGAGGTCTTCATTTTAGTCTGTTTGATTAGCCTGTCTAGCTGTGATTCGTCGTTGGAATAGTGCAAACTCAAGATGAGACCATTGGAATCGATGAACGAGTTCAAAATCTCGTACCCGCAGTTCAATTTGAGGATCTTGTTTATGATCTTGTCTAAGTCGAAGTTGTAGCCCGTGGATTTTCTCTTCAAGAGCTTGATAGTCTCTCTGGTGATCTCATCTGTCGAGAAGTCAGTGGTCATTCTTGATATTATGTCCTTGAAAATCTCATCGTTATCGGTAGAGCTCAACTCCTCAATCAGATCGCAACATGGTAAGTTGATGCATGTGACAATGGCCTGTCTCAGCAATCTAGGCGAGCTCTTGAGAACCTTCAAGATTCCTGGGGTGTATTCAACAGGGAATAGTGGATGTGTCAACAAGTAAGTCAAACCCAATTCAGGAATGTAATCTGGTGAGAGCTTCAGTTCTTCTTGGTCTTCATCAAACAGTAGTTTGGTAACTAGCTTGAAAAACTTTGGATCAACAATTCTGTCAGATTCGTATTCATAGACTTTGAATTCGCCATCGGCAATCTTAGTTGATTTTGGGTAACATTTCAGGAAGGAAACAATTGATTTTTCTAGTTTAGGTAAGTCATTTTGGGATTTCAGTAATTTGAAATTCTCAAATGCCTTATTAAGTTCATCGCCCTTTCTTTCCATCTTAGATTTGATCTTTTCATCATCGCCCATCACGAACTGGGTGAATGGAATAAAATCAGCATTTTCGGAATTCGTTGGTATAGCCTTACCTAAAGAGTCACTCAATTTACCTAACCCAGTATCAATGGAAACATGCTGGATTTGTGCATAATTTTCCTTCTCGTTCTTCAGAATAACCAAAGCAAAAGAAACCTTAGATTTGATGGAATTACCCATAACGACTGGTGTTTGTAGTATAGTCAAAGTTCTTGGTGATTTGACGCTTCCAGCTTCCTTTGATCTAGGATAGAGATCTAAAAATGATAACAAGGACTTAAACTTCAAGTCCAACAAAGCCAATGATGAACCTTTTGACAATAAAATTCTGTTTGTTGAGATACTCATGATGGACGTTTTAGACTCCTTAGGTTCGTTGTGGAATATCGAGCCAATGAAGACTTCCTTCTTTATTGAAACATTTGGCAACCCAAATGTTGTTATCATGCTATTCTTCGGACTGAAAATAACTAATTGACCGGAAATGTCAAATGTGAATTGCAAGTCGTTCTGCAATTTGAAATCTATTTGGTTTTGGTAAATTTCTAGAATTTCGTCGGATTTTATCGAAAAGATCTTCACTTTCAAGTATGAAGAGGAGGACATTGATTCGACTGTTAATAACAAGGACTCGACCTTTGAAGATTTGGAGTCCAGTTTGAGATATTCCGGTTTGATGAATGTGTTGAAAAGAATATTAGATGTGTTAACGGAATCGTTCTTGAGCAAGAAGACTGGCTCATTCAAATCGTCGCCTTCAAGCCCAAATTTCCATATATACAAATCACCATTGACATCCAAAGCATAGATGTTATCACCCTTATTTGAAAATTTCAGATTCAAGATCTTGGACTTTAATGGGATCAACTTCTCTTTCAAAACTTTGAAATTATCATTTGGGGAATTGTTGGTCTTTTCCTCTTCATTGATCGAGCTCTCGGTATCGATTTGGTCCTCCACCACAGATGAGGACGAATAGGAGATAAACTTCAATTTGGATTTATTACGTTCGGTTAGGGAAACAGCAAACTGCTTGGACTCTGAGCCCAAATCGAAAGAGTCCAGACATTGGGCAACAGTCTGCGGAGAAATCGAGTGCGACCATATCATCTTTGGGGACGGCTTTGTTATGAAGGTCCCCAAAAAGGAACCTGAAATCATCAAATCAAACGAATTCGAGTTAGGATCCTCCATAATCGACATTTTGCAAAGTTTGGAAAAATCTTCCTTAGGCGGTAGCCTAGGAAGATTGGTCACCACAAAAGAATCACTGATAGACGCCACCATGCCGAACTATACCTGCAACTTCAAGAAAGTTCCACACAAAATTTTTATAGAAAAATTTAAATTTTTTTTTGTACAGTTGCCATAAGGAAGAAATGTGCTCAGCAGTGCTCAGCATATGTGCGACAACGTTCCAGTTGTGGCATATTGGAAATGCACTCAAGTTTTGTTGCAAGGACTTTACCAAGCCCTAAGTTAAGCAAACAGATGAGCGCAGATTCTTTAGTTTAGTGGCAAAGACATAGACAAAGAACATTTGGATTATGAATTTTGATATTTTCTAAGATTAATTTGTTAATAACGTTTGGTAGTAGTCCTTCATAAAGCAAATAAAAGGTAAACAAATAGTTTAAAGGCTTTGTGAGTGGCACAAGGCAGAAACTGGAGACTCAGCGGGTGGATAGTATTAGATTACGTATATTTGGAAAGTTTACAGGGCTGTTGAAGACCCGCTGTAGGCTCAAATCACTGAGTGCTGGTTTCTGCATACAAAATGAAGCGGCCTCCGAAAAAAACAGAGGACGCGTTTTGTTTTGATTTGGATTCGTTTGTTTTGATTTGTACTTTGTGGGCTGGAAACCGCGTCATTTGGGCTCTTCGCTGGCACCGCGGCCACCGAGGCGGAAGGCGCGCTCGCGAGGATGATCTTAATAGATTTTTCTTAAAAACTAATCTCTAATATACAAAACACAGATAAAAAATAGATATTTATTAATACAATCACCCTTAAGCGGTAGCAGAAGAGGTGTACTTGGTGACAGCTCTGGTACCTTCGGAGACAGCGTGCTTAGCCAATTCACCTGGGAGAATCAATCTGACGGCAGTTTGGATTTCTCTGGCAGAGATGGTGGACTTCTTGTTGTAGGCAGCCAACTTGGAGGCTTCGGAGGCGATTCTCTCGAAGATATCGTTGACGAAGGAGTTCATGATGGACATGGCCTTCTGGGAGATACCGGTATCTGGGTGAGTTTGCTTCAACACCTTGTAGATGTATGAGGAGTAGGTCTCCTTTCTGGTCTTGGTTCTCTTCTTGTTGACGTCGGAGGAAGTGGTCTTCTTACCGGCTGGCTTCTTTTCAGCTGGGGCCTTGGATGCAGTCTTTGGAGCCATTTTAGTTAAACTTGTGAGTGTAAGTCGCAATTGCTGTTGTGCTCCAGGAGGGGGGCGGATTCCTAGGTATTTAAATACTTTCCCATAGATCCAGCAATAGCCCAGGTGGAAAAAAAATAATTTGCGTATTTGGCACGCCACGCGCGAAAAACATACAATTTCGCGCATTGCGCGGCGTGCCAAAAATTACCTCCTGGGCGAGTAACTTCTGGTCCGGCAAATCTGGGAAATGGCCCCTACCAGGATTTTAGTACAAAAGGGCCCCCATCCGCACCACTTTGGCACCGGGTTTTGAATCGAAAAGCACACAAAACAAATACATTATCATGTCCGGTGGTAAAGGTGGTAAGGCAGGTTCTTCTGAAAAGGCATCAACTTCTAGATCAGCCAAGGCTGGTTTGACTTTCCCAGTCGGTAGAGTCCACAGATTATTGAGAAACGGTAACTACGCCCAAAGAATTGGTTCCGGTGCTCCAGTCTACTTGACTGCCGTTCTCGAATACTTGGCTGCTGAAATCTTGGAATTGGCCGGTAACGCTGCCAGAGACAACAAGAAGACCAGAATCATCCCAAGACACTTGCAATTGGCCATCAGAAACGATGAAGAATTGAACAAGTTGTTGGGTCACGTCACCATCGCCCAAGGTGGTGTCTTGCCAAACATTCACCAATCCTTGTTGCCAAAGAAGATCGCTAAGGTCGGCGGTAAGGCTTCCCAAGAATTATAAGCTTGTTTCCCGTTTTTTAGTTAAGTTGTATATTAGGTAATTATTATTATTTTGATAAAAGAGATGAGCTCACGGACGCGCGGTGCTGTGTCATGTGGCGCCTGCGGGGCACCGACGAATTGATTGGTTCAGAACAGCGAGAAGAAGAGAAAGTGGCTGTTTACTGAGCTTGAGTTGTTGATTTTTTGCCATGCTTAGGTAATCACCTGGTTTGCGACAAAAATGTTTGTTGTATGTTTACTCGCGACAAAATCACCTGTCGCATTTACAGGCTCATCTACTCATGTTGCCCTTTTCGATTTAAAAGAGGGCCACATTTCCTAGGCCGTCTGTTTGGCCAGCAGCTTCTTTTCTTTTAATCAAGTTGCAAACCCAATGCCTATCAGAAGAATCCTCACCATCATCAGAGACGTCCAAACCAGACTCGGTTTGTCCAACAGCAAGTCGGATGCTCCTGCGGAAACTGCTGCCCCTGCCGCCACCGACGAGGCTCCCGCCTTGGCTGAACAGGCCAAAACAGGCTCTGCAGCAGCACAGGTAGCAGAAATTGTCTAGTGAAGCTCCCCTGACCCTTTATACCGTTAGCCATTGTTATTCCTTTATATCTAAACTTAATTCTTTTACACAATCTATATATCGAAGATGAACTTGAACCTTTTCAGCTCACCCGAGAGGCTGACGGTGGTCACAACGATACTGTCATCCTGCTCGTCAAAGCAGACGTTCATGATGGGCGATTTCTCCACGGGTGACGCGTCCAGCGTGAATTTGATCTGTCTTGATTGGATATCCCAGAATATCACGTGGCCGTCGTCACAGCACGCGTAGATGAGCTGGTATGGGCCCAACACAACAAAGCCTATACCCAGTGGATACCCCTTAGATCGTTTGGCGCCCTCGTAGGACTTAACAATCTCGTTATTCATGTAGTCCCACAACGACAACTTGTTGTCCAGCGACGACGTTAGGATGAATTTGGCGTTTGGCGCGAGCGCCACTTGGCAAATGGGCGAGTTGGTGATCAAGGTCTTCAAACACGCGCCAGTTTCTGTGTCGAACAGTCGGATCAGCCCGTCATGCGAGCCCGAGACGATGATCGTGTCGTCAAACGATAAGTCTAGCGAGGCAATGGGGTCGGAATGAGCCGAAAGCGTTCTCATTGACCGCGAACGCAGTATATCCCATATCCTGATGTTCTCGTCAGACGAACCCGAGATCAGTATGTTGGACTTAGAGTTGAACTTGGTGCAGGTTACATGATAGGTGTGCGATTTCAGAACACGCACACACTGGAAAGTCAAGGTGTCCCATATGCGAATGGTTAGATCGTCCGATCCCGAGGCCAGATACTTCCCATTGGGTGAGTATGCCACATCTGAGACACCCGCAAGATGTCCCTTCAATGTTCTCAGCAGTTCACCCGTTGTTGAAGAGTACACATTTATATCTCCATTGTTGAGAGCAACTGCTATCTGTGCCTGCTGTTTGGAGGTGCAACAACACGTGGAAACCAGCACCTTGGAGCCATCAACACCAGTCACCCTGTTCTCCCAAATGAGATCGAAGGACATGTGCACAACTAGGGTGTTTGTTCAAACTGTATATATAAAAGGAAGAGAGTATGAAAAATTAAAAAGCTTCTGGGTCCGGATAATCATGATTTGAACGTGGAGTCGATGACATTGTCATAGGGAGGAGGAGGCACGTCCTGCGACAGAGAACCGTAGTCGCGGGTCAAAGGCGACATGCTGGTCTCAACGACGTTCAAATGCGCGTGTTGGGCGCTCTCACGGAACGGTTGTGGGTGTTGGAACGTGATATGCGTCTGTTGCGGCTGCTTGGTTATCAGCAGCTGCTGGTTAGCTGGGACCAGCAGCACCACGCGCTGGGCCTCCTCGTCAAACACGCGCTCCGAGTTCGAGTCCAGGATCACAAACCACGCGTGGATGATCCCGGGAACAAGCCCAAGCGTGCAGAGAAGAAGATTGATAAGCAAGTCTACGGAGCAGCAACCGCGTTTCCAGATCACAGGAATCGGTGGGAACACAAGCGCTATGAGCACCAAAAAGAAGTCGCAGCAGCTGGAACAGCAACAACAACAGCACATCGGTGAGTAGAAGCTGAGATAAAGAGAATATGATAGATAAAGAAGTCAACGGAGAAAAATTTAACAGCTAAAGAGACCTGGAGATAACCGGTGTTGCGATAACCGGCGGTCGGCGAATCCCGGCGAAGCTGCGATCAGCGGCACGCCAGTGCCGTCTGCCACCCATACAGAGTGCAATACTCTGTGGCACTGTTCTGCGGAAGCGCAGATGCGCCCCTTTTAGCCGAGTCTCGATAGAGTTCGCTATGCTCATGGTGCTCATGAAAATTATGTTCGACTAATGGTGCTTTACTGTCGGGTTCGGAAGATTTGGTTTGCCCGCTACTTCCGGTTGGGGATGCAGACAAGTGAACTAACCGGCACTGGCGATGACTCTGTTTAGTGTTGCTGACTTTGAAGAGTGCTGAGTTGATCATTGAGCAGTCGGCTTAGTACCCGCTTTGATTGCCTGACCCAACGATGCTATATTCACCAATTGTAAAAAAGTGGGTTCTACCTCTCGGAATAATCTCTTATGTGGACGGAACTACTGTGTAAGCGACTAGGTAGTCAACATAGTCCAGTGATCATAAGTCAAAGACACCCTAGTCGTAGTATTTATTAGTGGTCTGACTCTTTTGACTGGAATGTAGCATGGTCAAGTGGCAGGAAGAGTCAGGACTATGACCTGTTATATAGCTAAATACAAATGCGTGTCTCTTAACATAGCTCATAGGCTGATTCTCTTAGGCTCTTTCTGGAGTAGCGTATACAGAGAAAGATAATCACCCAGCTAAATGTTATTAGTCACAAGTCGAGGTTCGGGGGGAAATGTGTCTCTGACCACTGAAACATAGTGCAATACTCAGCCACACAGTACTGCAGAAGCGAAAAGCCCTTTATAGCCAACACGTAACGCCACTATGTACATGCTCATGATCACTCTACTCCTGGAACCTGTCACACAGCTGAATGTAACCAGTCACAAACCATTGTATACGACCGGCCGGTATAAAAGGCCAGCAATGTCCCACTATTCCCTCCTCAACGCCAGCCTGCAACCTCCTTCAAGTCGATGTCCGATTCCGTCCAAGAAGAACCGCTCATGATTTCCGTTTCCGACATCTTGTCCACGTGTTCTGAAGACGAGCCTGTTGTTCTGGGCACACAAAGGGCAGACGAGCCCGCCAGTCATTACGACCTGTACGATCCAATTGCTCTTGACGGCTTTGTCCAACAGCTGCTCGGCTCCAACATGCGCAAGGGTAAATACAAAACCATGCTGGATTGGTGTCTTGACATGACAGACATCTGTGACGAACGCTCCCGCGAGTTTCTGCACAAACACTCGCTGACCATCGCCAAGTGCCACAATAAAAGACAGCTGGTTGGGTTTCTGAAAACACATCTCTGCAAGAAGAGCAAGAACAGGCCGGTTGGCGAGCCTAGCAGAGTGCTGTGGTTTCTTACTGGCTTCCTTGTAGCAGTTCTAACGGTCCTCACCAGCAGCTATCTGGGTCTCTCGCGGGGGCCAGAAATCCTTGAGCAGTTCGCCCTAGACCGTAAGTATCTGGGCTATTTTAGGTCTCTTAGGTCGATTTTGGATGCCGTGAAGGACGAAGTGGGTGGTACAAACAGAGAGTAAAGCATTTGGGGTTAATCAAGTGCTGATCCGTGCTGAGCACAGATGAGCATTGCTGAGCCGTTGTAGTCAACTGGAGTAGTCGAGGTGTTTTTTTAGTCTTCATTTATAACGTCTGTGGGTGTTGTGTGCGCGTTGCAAATATAAATCTATCCAGGCATGGGTTCATTGAGGACGTTCATCAAGTCGGTTCGTAGCTCGAAAACCATTGCAGCCGAAAGAGCGACGATCAGGAAGGAGTCTGCACACATCAGGTCGAGTTTCCGCGACCCTGTGATGGACAACGAGAGGAGAAACAAGAATATCCAGAAACTAGTGTATCTTTACATTCTGGGCGAGCCTACGCATTTTGGGCAGGTGGAATGTCTCAAGTTGTTGTCCTCACCAAGAATCTACGACAAAAGAATCGGGTACATGGCCATCATGCTTATTTTCGACAACAATGAAGACATGCTAACTTTGTTGACGAACTCGTTGGATTTGGATCTGAAGTCAGCGGATCTGTTCATCAGCAGTCTGGCCTTGACGGCCTTGGGGAACATTGCGTCCAATGAGCTAGCCAAAGATTTGTATCCCCAGGTGGAGAAGCTGATGCAGGCAACGTCCCCATACATCAGAAAGAAAGCTGTTCTCGTCGCTGCGAAACTGATCGAAATGGAACCTTCCTTGGCTGAGATTTTCCAGCGTTATTTATTCCAGCTACTGAACGAAAAGGATCACGGTGTCTTGTTGAGTACGCTCTCCTTGATTGAGACTGTTTTCAAAATCACCAAATCTCCAGAACTGTTCAAGTTGGTTCCAAAAATCTTGGCACATTTGAACTTCCTTTTGACTGTTGGCTACTCCCCGGAGTATGATGTCAAGGGGATCCCGGATCCTTTTTTACACGTTAAACTTCTCAAAACATTGAGAACTCTAATGGTTGATGTCAGTCAAGAAAACCTAGAATTGTTAAACGATATGTTAACTCACACTTGCGCTAAATTCCAAAATAATAAAGCAACTGCAAGTTATTCCATTTTGTACGAATGCGCCAAAACTATCTTTACTATCCAGTCTGATTCATCCTTGAGAATTCTAGGTGTTAATATTCTTTCCAAATTTTTGGGTCAAAAAGATAACAACTTCAAATACGTTGCCTTAAATACACTACTGAAGGTGATCGAGCATGAACCCTTGGCTGTTCAGAGACACAGGGCCATCATTGTCAATTGTCTCTACGATCAGGATGTTTCCATTCGCCGTAGATCAGTTGAATTGATCTTTGGTATCATGAACAAACAAAATGTCAAGCTCTTAACAAATGAGATTATGAAATACTTGGAAAATTCAGGTGATGATGATATCAAGGATTATATTACCAACCAATTGACAATCAACTTGATTAAGTTCTCTCCTTCAAATACCGAGGACGGTAAAAAATTCCTAATCACAAAATTAATTGAGTTAGTTAAAATTTGTGGGAATTTCTGTAATGATGAGGTTTTATCCATTATTCTAGCCAAAATTTCCCAGTCAAAGCAAAATCAATTGGTTGTCAATGAATTATCCTCTTTAGACAAATCACTGTTTACCCAATACGGGCTTTCTTTAATTACTGTTTGGTGCATTGGTGAGTATTCCAGTCTTGTCAAACTGCCATTAACCATAATTGGAACTATACTAGAAAGCCTGAGTGCGTTCAACGAAAACGAGAAGATCCAAATCAAACTTTATCTCCTAAATGCATTAATCAAAATTTCTGTTCATAAACCATCAATTGATTTGCAAAATATGATCAAGTCATTCAAGAACGATACTGATCTACAAGTCCAGACGAGATGCATTGAATGTCTAGCTATCTATGATTTACCAGCAGATGTCAAGATTGGACTCTTAGAAGCCATTCCTCCACCACCGGTGAAACATTACAACGATTTGAATATGATGAGCAACCAGGAAGAATCAGCAGGGTTGATCAGCATGGACGATGCTGAAGACAAAGTAATGGAAAAACCTAAGGAGAACAACATTTTAATGGATCTCCTAGGCGACGATTTCGGCATAGGGTCCTCGAAACAACCTGACGAAGCTAAAAAGGAGTCAAACAAAATTGACATTCTCTCAGATCTTTTCGGTAATACCAATAAAAATAATACCACGTCCAGTGTTGGTCATGCTGCAAAAGCCCCTGAAAGTGTCGAAGGTTTCAAGGATGATAGTGTTAGAGTCGGATTCGTGAAAGCTTCCAATGCCAACGGCAAGGTCCAACTCGACGTCATTATCGAATCAGTGTCGGGTCCGATCAGCGATCTTGGTATCTTCTGCGCAGTGCCAAAGAGCCAGAAGCTAAGTCTGACGCCATTGAGCAAGAATTCGTTGGCCAAGGCAGAATGGACCCAATTGCGATGCGACATTGAGGCAGCAGCAGGCTCTAAAGTCAAGCTGCGTGTCAAGCTGCAATACAACAACGGCAGTGCGGTTAACGCCCAGTTTGACTTTGCGCTCAAGGACACCTTGGTTTTGTAGCGAGCGGTTTAGATCTATGTAGATAAGTAAAACGAGTTTCCATCTGCTGAGCATATGAGCATTTGATTGCGATACTTTTCTTCCCTCCATGGATTACGGCAGCCAGAAATATAAATTGGTTTTTTCCGAGCGTGTGAGTTTTCTACCCTCTTGTGTGGACCACTCCTTCTTCAACTCAATTGAAACAGCGATGGATTTCCAGTCGATCCAAACTCAAGCTAAGTCGTTTCTGACCAAGATTGAAGCTAACACCAAGAACGTCGGTGTTTTGACCCAGTTCGAGCAGCAGACCAAGTTGCCACGCTCCTACGCGGTGTTGGGGTTCGGTGCCGTGTACATTCTGTTGGTGTTCCTCAACTTCGGCGGTACAGGCCAATTGCTCTCGAACATCACCGGGTTTGTCGTCCCAGGCTACTACTCCTTGAAGGCGTTGAAGACCAAGACCACCGACGACGACACCAAGTTGCTCACATACTGGGTCGTCTTCGCTGCGTTGCAGATCGTCGAGTTCTGGTCCTCCGCTATCCTCTACTGGGTCCCAGCCTACTTCCTCTTCAAGACCGTCTTCTTGCTGTTCATTGGCTTGCCATTCACCTCCGGTGCCGAGATGGTGTACAACGCCGTGTTGTTGCCAGTCACCGACAAACTCATTTCCACCGGCGCGCCAGCCGACGAGCTCTTGCAAAAGGTCCAAGAAAAGGCCGACTAAGCATCCCAAGCTCCGTTCTTTGTTTTATATTCCATTATAAATAACTCGTCTCTTATCTCTTATCCACGCTGCCTCAACGGCAGCTAACAAACGAAGAAGAACCTTGCTGACGTAAAAGTCACGTGACGGGCCACTGCTGCAAATCAAAAAAAGGCCCAAAGTAATAATAAAATAAGGATAAAAATAAATATTACACACAATACGAGTCACGTGACCGCATCAGTATGATCTGCTCCCGAAATCAGGTCGTGTGACTGCCATAAGAGAGGATCAATGAGATTCAAAGCTAGGAATTGTTCTGAGCAAGATCTATCTGTCTATCTGTGTAGAGCGGTACAGTAAGTCATCGTTGTCAGACTTCCTTGTCTAATTGACTATGTCACATTTTAGTCAATACAGTCAGACGACTAGCATGGCGTGTCTTTGACTAGTGGGTCTTTGACTAGTGAGCCTTTGACTGATGAGCAAAGGACTATGTTGGTGACATAGTCGCTAGCCAGGTAGTTCCGTCCACACTAGACGATGTTCCGAAGGGAATGGCTGCTAAATAAACGAGTCACGTGACGCAAACCGTTGCAACCGCAGAGGTCACGTGACCCGCTACAGCAAATAGAAAAGCCCAAAATAATAAAATAAAAATAAAAATTAATTTTTTCCCTCTTTTCGTCAAGTCCGAGTTTCTACGGCATCCCGTAGCGCAGAGGGTGAAATTGAAAATGACTGAAACCCGGAGGTTGTGCGGGTCTTGGCGCTGGGCACAAAACGAGGTCTAGAGGAAGCGTCAGGGCACATTGCGCAGTGGTTCCAGTTGCCAGCTAGCGGCGCCAATTCTGCTTTGGCAGTCCGTTCAGCCGGCAACTTTCCATCTTGTCTGTAGGCGGTAGCGGGGTATATTTGGGGGCCGGGTAATATCGCGCTGAGCACTGCTGAGCACCGCTAAAGCCAGGAGCCCCGGGGACTTTTGGAGTGTCATTCACCAGCCTCCGAGGTATAAAAGTGCACACTTTCCCGCACGGTCGGTAGCTGACTTCGGACACACTAGCTAACCCATTTCGCGATGTCTCCTACTGCCGTCGACATCCACGCTGCTTACTCTGCCACCGTCAGCAATGACGATCCAGCTCCATTCAACAAGTCCGAGAGAAAATCCAACATTGCACAGCAGCTGGGCCTCAACCCAGATGCCTCCATCCACTACAACTCGTCCGTTCCAATCTTGTACGAGGACGGTTTGGGAGAAAAGGGTACCACCATTTCCAACTCCGGGGCCTTGATTGCCTTTTCCGGTTCCAAGACCGGTAGATCTCCAAAGGATAAGAGAATTGTTGACGAAGAGACCTCCACCGACAACATCTGGTGGGGTCCTGTCAACAAGAAGGTGGACGAAAACACCTGGAACATCTCCAAGTCGCGTGCCATTGACTACTTGAGAACCAGAGAAAAGGTCTACATCATCGATGCCTTTGCCGGTTGGGATCCAAGATACAGAATCAAGGTCAGAGTCGTCTGTGCCAGAGCCTACCACGCCTTGTTCATGAAGAACATGCTTATTAGACCAACCGACGAGGAATTGAAGAACTTCGGTACCCCAGATTTCACCATCTGGAACGCCGGTCAATTCCCTGCCAACGTCTACACCAAGGGTATGACCTCTGCCACCTCCGTCGAAATCAACTTCAAGTCCATGGAAATGGTCATCTTGGGTACTGAATACGCCGGTGAAATGAAGAAGGGTATTTTCACTGTCATGTTCTACTTGATGCCAATCAAACACAAGGTCTTGACTTTGCACTCTTCCTGTAACCAGGGTGTCAAGGAAGGTGATGTTACATTGTTCTTCGGTTTGTCTGGTACCGGTAAGACCACCTTGTCTGCTGATCCTCACAGAAAGTTGATTGGTGATGACGAACACTGTTGGTCCGACCACGGTGTCTTCAACATCGAAGGTGGTTGTTACGCTAAATGTCTGGACTTGTCTGCTGAAAGAGAACCTGAAATCTTCAACGCCATCAGATTCGGTTCCGTCTTGGAAAACGTTGTCTACAACCCTGTCACCAGAAGCGTTGACTACTCTGCTGCCAACGTTACCGAAAACACCAGATGTGCTTACCCAATTGAATACATTCCTTCTGCCAAGATCCCATGTTTGGCTGATGCCCATCCAAAGAACATTGTTCTTTTGACTTGTGACGCCAGAGGTGTCTTGCCACCTGTTTCCAAGTTGACCAACGCCCAAGTGATGTACCACTTCATCTCTGGTTACACTTCCAAGATGGCCGGTACTGAAGTTGGTATCACTGAGCCAGAAGCCACCTTCTCTGCCTGTTTCGGCCAGCCTTTCTTGGTCTTGCACCCAATGAAATACGCCCAACAATTGTCAGATAAGATGTCAGAACACTCTTCAACTGCTTGGTTGTTGAACACCGGTTGGACCGGTCAATCTTACGTCAAGGGTGGTAAGAGATGTCCATTGAAGTACACCAGAGCTATCTTGGATGCTATCCACTCTGGTGAATTAGCCAACGTTGAATACGAATCCTACCCAACTTTCGGCTTGCAAGTTCCAAAGGAATGTCCAGGTGTGCCTGCTGAAATCCTCAATCCATCAAAGCACTGGCAAACCGGTGCTGAAGATTTCAAAACCGAAGTCACAAATTTGGCCCAATTGTTCATGGAGAATTTCGAAAAGTATTCCCAAGGTTGTACCCAAGAAGTTGTTGCTGCTGGTCCTGCATTATAAATTTATATGTTCCGTTGATCCTCTTTTTATATCCCTTGTGTTAGTTTTATACTCAATACATCAACTTTTGAATTCTGTAACATTTTTGCTGAGCTGAATTTTGCTCACCCCCATCCGTAACCGACACCCCCTAAAGTTCGAGAAAATGAATGTATATAAATTAGAATAAAGTAGTATAAAAGAATGTAAGTCAGGAACCGCTCATCATGACGATTGATTTATTTCCAACAAATCGTCTTCCGTCAATGGATGAGTTGGCAAGAAGGCTTCGTCGTATTCCATTTTGAATCCCTCTTGACCACCTAACTGAGTATGAAACTTCTCAATGAATTTCGTCAATGGTTTGGCATACCATCTCTCATTGTTCCATTTGAAGAACCCAACATGTCCTCCCAATGTGAGATTTACCATGTTGACAAACGGTTGATGCTTAGCGCGATCCATGACATGCGACTCTAGACCGTTCGTAATTGGATCGTCCAGTGCGCTAATGTTCAAGATGGGTGTTCTCAATTTCCCAATACGGTTTAGCGGCGAGGCCATTGAATAATAGTGGGATGCACATGTGAACCCAAACATCTTAGAAGTGAAATAATCGTCAAAAAGCTTCAATCTTTTGACCTTGTTTTTATTATCAGGAGTGTAGAGCGTTTGGAATAGAGGGTCCTCCATTAATTTGTCTTTATGGCGAAACAATAACGACAGCAATGGGTACGCCATGACTGTAGAATAGAACAATTGCGAAATCAAGTTGGTTTCTAGGGCCATTGAGCTTGTCACTAAGTCCCAAACTGAAGCAACCAAAATAGCCAATGTCACCTTGGACTTTTCACCTTCTTGACACAAATAGTTGTTTAGGATAATGGAGCCCATACTAACACCCATGCAGTAAATCTTTCTATTGGGGTACTTCTCGCTAAAAAAATTGATAACCTCTCTGACATCTTTAGTCCAAAGACCGCAGAACAACGTTGGTGTGGTGATGTTCACATTACCACAACCGCGAGCATTTAGAACAAAACAATCAAAAAGACCATGCTTGCCCAACTGATAGTACAATGATCTGATGTACGATTCCCCACTAGAACCACTTAGACCAGGTAAAATCAAAAAGATCGGCTTTGAGTCGTCTCCACCTCTGTTGAGGTTCTCCAGCTCGTCGTTTGACATGTATCTTGTAAAAGAATCGATCTTTTCCGGCTGACCCACCGGAGGCTGCGTTCTGTACTTCCGGTACTGATCGTATGGAACAACTCTGTCCAAGGCAACGGTACCACCGTCGCTGACTTCGAACAAATTTCTGGTGAAGTACACCTTATCACAGAATCTGAATTGACGTATCCCCGCAAACATAGTCTGGAAATGCTTGTTCCAGAGGAACGGGTTGAAAATCGACCAGTTGCCTTCTCTAAACTCCGGAACCTGTTCGTTGATGAAAGTCTGCAGCGTAATCGGACCTTTGTCTTTCGTTCTGAATGTCACCGTGTCATTGATTGGGTAAGAAGGTTTGACATAGCTGATAAACCTGAAATGGGTGTAAATCTGCACTGCAAAGTACACAATGACAAACCCCACACATGCAAACCTAACGGGATCGTCTTTGTACTGCAACAGAAGGGACTCCCACATGTGATCTGAAGGGTTCTCCAAGCACAGGTTCCAAAAAAAAGTTAAACCCTTTTGGTCAGATTTGAATAATTATTTTTAAATGATAGAATCAAAAAAAAAGTCTGTAAACTCCCTATGGGGGGCTCGAACCCTCGACATTTCGGTTAAAAGCCGAACGCTCTACCAACTGAGCTAACAGGGAGTTTCTTGAACGTAATGGATTAAAGTGGCTCCCAGTAATGGAGGCTGGGCTGCCACGACACGCTGATTGTGGCATTGAAGGGGGAAATCTTTTGGATGTCAGTTGGCCAACTTCTTAAGCTCTTCGTCTCTTTTCTTAATAAAATGACGACCAGTCACTCTGCTGAGGACTACAAGGAATTATACAACTATCTCATATCAAAGAATTACGATCTTTCGGTAGTATCGGCCCATTTGGAGGCGCAGGCGACCCACATTGAACAGAGTTCCAACTTGATGCGAATGAGAATAACAAATTTGGTGGACCAATTGCAAAAGGTTGATGAGCTAACAAATAACAGTATAACACCAACTACTACCTTGGAAACACTCAAAAAGCTCGAGTCGCTAGATCAGAGCGTCATAGACAAGAT
Organism: Saturnispora silvae; assembly: GCA_030579555.1. Taxonomy (NCBI): domain Eukaryota; kingdom Fungi; phylum Ascomycota; class Pichiomycetes; order Pichiales; family Pichiaceae; genus Saturnispora; species Saturnispora silvae. The sequence goes on along the minus strand of JAKTRE010000012.1, from coordinate 46,748 downwards.
GATACAAATCGATAATCTCCAGAAAGAAGGCAAAATCGAAGAGGCGACAAAATTGTTGCCAAACACAGACATACCAGAGATGATCAAGTTGTGGACACCGCACAATGACTCGCTTGGAGTCTTTTTGGCTTCGCTCAAGGCCAATATCAACTACACCCATGATATCAACTCTTATAAAGACTTGAAGCGCAAGGTTGACGACTACCAGGTGAATGATTTCTTGGCAATGGGTCTGGCCATTCAAGAAGCAGAGACCAAGAAGAAGAAGAAGGTCACTGAAACAGGTAGCGGCGACGTGAACGATATCATCAAAGACGATTCTATCTTGGAAACAGAAAATGAAAATGAAGCTTGATGCCCTTTTCATGCGTGCTTTTAAGTATGTTTATACAGTATATGTTTATTTATTCAATGACTGCCTTTTTTTTCCTAACCTTTTTAGGTTTATGCCTCACTGGTTCCACGTTAGTTACAGGAACAGTGGTATTTAGAGATAGGTTATTGACAGCAGCTTCAATAGGTTGCTCAACTTGATATTCATTCTCAATTACAGGCATTTCCTGAGTTTGATTCAAGTCAATGCTAGCCAGCTTACGAGGATCGACGGCCAAACTTTGACTTTGCTTGTGATTAGCGACATCCATCTTAACCTCATCTTCAGCTTGATCGTCATCTTCAGTTATTACCAGCACTCTTTCCTTCCTAACTTTCTTTGGCTTCTTAGTCTTTTTAGGCTTTTCAATAGGTGTTGCATTCTGAATGGAAGATTCATCCATGTTGTCTTTCACGCCATTGTTTATGTAATATGGATCATCAAAAGTATTTCTTTCCTCATCTCCAGTAGCCGTAGATGGGTCTTCCGGTTGCTCTATTTGGGTTGAATCACCTTCGCCATCACTTGAGTCAAAAGCATATAAGTTTTGGTCTAAGTTGTTATTTCCCTCTTGCTCTTCAACAATATTATTGTACATTTCCCAAAATTGAGCTTCACCGTCATCATCCTCAGAATCATCATCAAAATTCAAGTCTTCAGGAATAGTCACCTTTAATTGTGAAGCTTTACTCAATGGTTTATTTTCCATTGACTCAAATAATCCTCCAAAACCAAATAATAAAAATCCTGGTGGGGAGCCTGAATTATCTCCCAATTCGTTGATGCTGGTTTGTAAAGTTTCAGCAACTAATTTAAGGATTTCAGAATATCCCATCGACCTTTCTTGAGTGAGTATATTGGATGCGTTGGTAAACTGATTTAACCAAGAAATAAGATTATTGGCAAAATTTAGCGCTTCTTGAAATTGGCTTTGATTCCATTGATCAGGTCCTAATGAAATTATATATTTATTGTACAATTTAGCCACACTATGGATGTACGTTGGGATTATTTCATCTAATGAGGAGGCTGCTAGTTTTTTCAAATAGTCCTGTTTAGAAATGAAGTGGAATATCTCCGGAGCTGAGTATTTTTGCAGATGGTTATCATCCTTTTCCACATCCGAGTCATAATCTGATTCATTGTCACTATTGGCGCTATCGTTTTCATTCGCATAATCTAAATAATATTCACCAATAATCCAGATGCAATCCCTCAAACCATATTGAAAGGTTTTTAACTCCTCATCAGTAACTTTGTCTGTTCCAATCAAATCAATACAGGCAGCAACCAACTTTGAGCGAATACTTGGAACTCTTATAGAAATATCCAGAAGCTGTTGGCCGATCAATTCAGCCGACCCTTCAATTAAGTTACCTTCGTTAAGATGAACAATGTCAATCAGCACTTTCAAATACCATTTGAAATTAGGGATATTTTCATAATTCTTCATTGAACAAATTTGTGTAATCTTTGCAACTATCTTGTACTTATATTTATCAGACACTACCAAAGGTCCTTGCATTTTAGTTTGCTGGCTATCGTTACTGGATTTGAAAAGCTCATTAATTTGGGACAACTTCTCAATTTGTTCGGAGTATGGAATCAACTGAACAATCAACCTTGTGACAATCTCGACAATATTTGAATCATTAATTAAGGAGTTGATGATATCCAAAGCTGTTTCCCTAATGGTGATATCATTCTCATAAATGCAGGTTAATAGAATGGCTGCATGGTTTTTGATAAGATCGTTATGGATTTTGCAAACCTTGATCAAAGCTAGCAAACCAACATATCTTAGATTCAAATCGTTGCTTTCGTAGAAAACCAATAACCTTTCTACCATCAGTTGGGCTGTAGACACATCATCTTGCGATAACATGCCGCCATCTAGAATGGTGTTTATGCACTCGTAGCTGATGGATAATGAGACGGTCGTTTTCATCAACTCAATTATCTCCGGCAGAAGCTTGTTCTTCAATCTTGGCTCTGTGTTTGACAAATGAGCAAACAACTTCAATAGTCTAATGATGATCCAGTTATCATTAGTCATTTTCAGGATTCCGAACAATGTCGGGATCAAAGAGGTGTAGTTACCAGCGTTTGCATGCGCCAACTCGCAAATAACGTTAACGGTTGCCGAAACCACCGACGCGTCGTCATCATTTAGGCGATCGACAATTCTATCAAAGTACTGTCTCAAAGATTCAGGATACGCCAAGATGATTTTGTAGACACACAACACTGCTTTCTTTCTGATCAACGGTTTGGAATGCGTGAGCATTCTCGCCATGTCATCGACCAAATCCAGCGCCAAATCGGGCGATACGACCGCCGCGATCCCCGAAATCGCTAAACTCGTCTCCAAATAGTCCACGGAGTTCAAGTCCTTCTTCAATTGGTTGGTCATCAACATCAACGCGTCTTCGTTGTTCTGTCTCTGGAGGATCTGAATAGCCGCGAGATATCCGATTCTCTTGTGCTGGAACTTCGCGCTCGCCATCACCTCCAAGATGGAGAAGTTGCACCACGACATGTCAAACCCGTACATCTCCAGGTACGCAAGCTTGAGAATTGCCGTGGACTTCAGCTGCAGATCGTTGGATTTCAGCTCCTCGCGACACTCCTTGATGGAATTGTCAAAAAACGCCCCCAGCTTCTCGCTGTCGCCACCGCACGCGCGGATCCCCTTGATGAGGTCCTCTAGCGACCGCTCAAATGAGATACCAAACCCGCGCAGCTGGTCTTTGAACGCAATCGTGGACATCGGTGATCAACTATGGTATACAAAAGCGGAAAAAGTGGATGCTGTGTAGCTATATCTTATTTAGCCTCTGTATAATCCCTAGTGCCCGTAAATCCCATGGACAGTCCCCTTTCGCGCATCTCCACTTCGGTGGAGGACTTTGATGATTTTGACACGCCGGGGTTTTTGCTCCGGGCCTTGGAGGACGCGCTGAACTCGCTACAGTACGACCAAGCTTTGGTGGTCCAGTCGCAGATGGCTGGCCAGATCAACAACTCCCTTCTCGAGCTGGAGAAGATCATCCCGGAGCTCGAGAGCTCTTTGAAGCAGCTACGCGAGAGCTACAAACAGCTAAGGAACGACATAGTGCCCGAGATCGTGGCGAACTTGAAACAGAGTGCTACCATTATAAAAGAGATTACACGATATATGAAGAAACACCATCCAGTCGAGTACGCCAAGTCCAGAGACAAGGTGCTGAATAGAATCACCGACGAGGACCAGGACACGGATCTATTCCAGTGAAATATCCTCCAGAGCATACAAATATGGCTCCTTGCTCATTAGATAGTTCCAGTATTTGTCCTCGTACTCACTAGGCAGAAACTCCGAGTTGGAGACTGTTGACGACGACAGCTCCATGTTCGTCACCTGTTGGTCCGCGAACGAGCTTTCAAACGACATACCGGCCCGGAGCTTGTCAATAATAACATCAATCTTTGATGTGGTTATTTCGCTCGTGTTAGTGTACAAGTCAAGGTTGGTCAACTCAACAAAAGTTTGCATATCGCTAATGGACATGTCATTGAAAACATTGTACGGACCGTTTTTTTCGTCCATGCTGGTTTTGGTGGTTATTTTGGCCTTGTCAGTGACCTTCTGAATCAAGGAGTGGTATTTAAGCAATTCCCATGCAAAGAAGGATTTGTTTGATATACTCTTGGCATAGGGCAGGTACAAATTCCAAATTCTATGGTCAAACAAATTGTATAATATTGTATTTAATAGCCCAAATTTGACAGGATCAGTCTCAACGAATCTGTTTCTGCTGTTGACAACTCTGAAAAAGCAAATGAGGATACACAACAACGACCGTGAAATCACCTTGGTAAACAAAGGCGTGATGATCCAATTGAACTCATTGCCGTAGATTTCATCAGACTTGGTCATCAACGTTTTGTAATTGGCGATTGTCCTCATGGCAAAGGTGATCAATCTAGCGATCAGGTATCTGCACGCAACAAAATTGTATTTACCCTCAGCATAAAAGATCAAATGGCAAAATATTGTTTGAATACAATTCAAGCAGTTAGAATATGTTGAAATGTAGAACACTGTCTGAATGTTATTCAAATGTCCATTTATTTTGCTAGTCGTCAATATTAATGAAAGAGGTCCCAGTTTGGTTTTCATAGCTGTTTCTAACTCTTCATATCTAGCAAAAACTTCTCCTGCTTTAGGTGGCGGATTTAGCCTACAGACGATACTGGTCAAATTGCACAATAAATCATCGAATTCATTTTTCATTCTGATCATTCTGATGGTGAAATTTTCAATTTCTAGCTCTGTATTTGAAAATCCTGAACCCGATGTAACAAATTCGGGTTCCGTTGTATCATAATGGTCTTTCCTGATTAGCCTATTTGTACCATTTGTATAAAATGTATTAGAATCGATGTGTAACGTTATTGACCATAAGAATTTCCACCTTCTGATCAATTCCGGGTCTTCGAATTTGGGTCTCATTTTTGATGGATCTCTACTTAATCCAATTCCATAGGCCATTTGAGTAATCAATCCATTGAATATATATGGCGAATTCTCATTTATACCTTCGAAACCTTGAAATCTATGATATGATCTGTATAATATAGCAAATTGGAATATCTTGAGAGATGGCTCAGTAAATAATGCAAACTTTCTTAAACACAAATGGGCCATACAAATCAAGGAGGGAGAGACTTTTGGGCCATTAGATTGGTACGTACCATGACCAAATTTCAAAACAAGCAACAAGGTACCCATTACTGCATAATCAATTTGTTGCCCAATATTAACTTTTGATACCTTTTTCTCGTTCTTGAGGTCATCAAGGCATAGGATTCTTTTCAAGTCTTGGATAAAGGCAGATTTGCAGATTACTGGCAAAAATGGATAGACGTATTCAAAGAATCTTTCGATCAATAGCCAAATGGTGTCTATTGGAGGCAAAATGTTCTTGAACGTTGTGTTGAATTCCTCTGTTTTTTTATGGGCCTGATCTGCGGATTGGTCCAGATCATTGTCGAACATTCTAGCACCCGCACTAGGTGGAGGCGCAATCACGCTTTCGGGCTTTTTGTCGAATGTTTTTCGAAACTCAAGTATATCATCTTGGATAAGCCGCAGGTGGTTGTCTTGTGTCATGATTGCAAAATGTCTCAAAGGACCGTAGGCGCTGAAAGTTTCACCGTTGGTTAGTACTGTTACATTCTGGACCAGTCCAAACACAATCTCCTCTTTTGGATCAATGCCTAAATTCAACAAATGCTTATTAGCCTTGAACTCCTTTTCGCTCAACATATCCTGATTGTAATTGATGGCAGAGGGTAGCGGATTCATCAAGGAGCTGATGCTCGTTCTAGGAAGAGTTGGTTTTGTTGGTGACACGGTATCGTTTTTGACGTTCTTGTTGCCGTTCATTAGCGCATCCTGTTCATTAGCGAACTGATAATACCTTTTTTCAGGCGAATGGTCAGACACGGGAGTTGAGCTTTGCTGATGCGTCTTGATCGCATTCTCGATGAAACTGAGTTTGCTCCGCAACTCTTTGAGCTCCACGCGCAGGTCAGAGTCTGTTTCGTCGTTGCTGCTGTAGCTATCCTTCACGGATTTGGCCTGCGGAGCTGACAAAAGAGGCTTAAGTCCGGAGTTGACTGCGGGAGTATTCTGTCTCATCCAATCCGTGGACTGGTATATGCACTGATCGGTGATTCCCAAACCGCGGCATCGTTTGCATGGTTTTCCGCGATCGCACTGTCTAGTGTTAGTATAGGCCCTTTTGATTTGGATGCGAAATGCTAGATTCTCTCTTACATATTACATACTTTGACCTTCCGGCGCCGACACACGTTACACGAGAAACAAACTCTATTTCTGCGCTTTTTCGCTGGCTCCGCAGTGTTGCTGAAATACCCATCGATCTCTTCAAATTCATCGGACATCGATAATCGCTCTTCTACTTGTGAGAAGCTTGTTCTTGATACCGGGTAAAAATCCGAAAAAGCGGATTTGTCGGCCATCGGCCTTAAAGCCGATCCTGTTTTAGCCACATTTTCCAAACAAAACAAATCAATAAACCAGCGAGGAAACAAAAACCACTGCGGCAAGCACCGCTGCAAAAGACAACAGCGAGCTCCGGCGTGTTTCCGGCGACAGCCAGAAAAGACAGCCCGTTTGTTAAGGCTTTGCAGTATTTTACTAGAGCGGAAACATTACCAGCTCATTCGTTGAACTGTGATCGATGGCAGAAACGATCAAACGGAAGCTATAGTAAATGGGCGGAGTATCTTCTAATACTTTTTGTTCGGTCGGGTCGGCCTGATGGGGCCTGAGCGATTGTTTGCTCATGGCTATTACTAATTAAGAAACCGGAGGTCAAAAGTTCCGATATTGGAGAGCTGAGAAGCCGGTTCAACTGCTGAAATATCCCGACGGTTTGTTAGTGTAAGAGGTATGCACCATCCTTCTTGGCTCGAGATACCATCGTCATTTGTTTAATAATATGAAATAAACGTTTAATCTTGGCTCTTTTTTGCCTGGAAAAAAAAGCTCTGATCTTGCTCTTACATACAGATTTGCCACCGGATTCTTATCAACTTTAGCGATGGATTATCAGCTATTGCAGGCGATGGAAGCCAATCCCGAGGCATTTGCCTCGGTGGAGATGTTGTATGTTCCTGTAACAATCAACGGATTCACGTTCCCCTTGCTGGTGGACACCGGTGCCCAAAAGACGATCTTATCGCCGCAGCTAGTGGAGAAATTCAAAATCGGACATTTGATAGACCGGAGGTTCCAGGGTATGGCCCAAGGGGTGGGTACAGGGAAGATGGAGGGTACCATCCACAACATAGACATGGAAATGCAGTACATGCAGTGTAACGCCAGTTTTGTCATTTTGGACGTTGGATCCACTTGTGGGTTGCTAGGGCTAGACTGGATGCGGAAGCACCACGTGAATGTGAATCTCAAACTGAACGGTCTGGAGATCCCCACCGGCTACAATGACGAAACCGTGTTGGTCAAATTCATGCCAGATTGGGAGGTCAAGCAGATGATGAAAAACCTGAATGTAGAAATGGCAAACAATCCAGCAGGATCATCCTACACACCACAGCAACCACCGAGCGCTCCTACGATATCAGGACCAGGACAGCGGTTAGGCGGAAATATTGCAGCAACTCCTTCTTATACGTCTCCTCCTACTGCGACGCCCGCAGCTTCTGCCCCAGCTCCTGTTCCAGCAGCCTTAACTAGTGAACAGGAAGGTAAGGTGCGCCAGTTGGTGGATATGGGATTTCCTCGTTCTGCCGTCATTCAAGCCTTGAAAAGCACAAACTGGAATATTGAAATTGCTGGTGGACTTTTGTTTATGTAATTCATAGTATATATTGGAATTAAACTTAATGCCCTCGCAGGACACTTTGACTGATGTCTGGCTTTCCTCTATCCATTCTTTTCCAGATGTTCTCCCAGCCAGAAATGGCAACTAGACAACATCAATAATAGAAACTACAAAATGAACAACATTAAAAATTTAGATAAGCTTGTAATAAAAAACAGCCCAGGCTGTTTTTAGAAACCTTAAAACAATAAACTACTAGTTTGACCTGGTTCACTCTCACACAGCAGTAGTTATGTAACTGTATGTCAACTTCAGCCGAAATAAAATAACACCATTGGTTACACCACCAAAGTAAACAGCCACAAAAGAGTCCCAGTGTCCGAGTGGTTAAGGAGCCGCCCTGCTAAGGCGGTGGGCTTTGCCTGCGCAGGTTCGAATCCTGTCTGTGACGATTTTTTTTGCAGTTCAAATTTATTCAAAACGCGTCGCGGTATCAACCAAAATTGTTACCCCTTTTGGATAATGAAGACTTTTTTCTCAACAAGATTAATAAATTTATCTGTCCTTCAATTTGATTATGTCAGCTGCAGTTCCCATGGAGCCGTTGCACAATGAAACGAGAGTCAAGAAGGAAGACATAAAGCTTGAAGATGGCACTGCTAATTTTGTTTCCGTGAAGGAAGAGGTTTTGGACGATGAGGATGATCTTTTAGATAGCTATATAGCAAAGCCCAAAAACTCATTGTTGGTGAACTCCTTGAACAATATCTTGTCCAGCATCAAACAAACAACTGTGTTACCAGCTCCGGAAACGGCTAGAAAACCCGCATTGAAGTCAAGACCGCCAAACGGTACTGTTTTGAATATATCAAATCTTGATATGAGCCAGCCACTTGAGGATCAGATAGTAATGGAAGACTTGGGATTTTTGCACCATGCCATGAAGTACTCTAAGAAAATTGTGATGATCACAGGTGCAGGAATATCGGTCCAATCAGGTATTCCGGATTTTAGATCTTCCAATGGTCTTTTCCAGGGACTAGCATCCAAGTCAACAGGTTCCGGTAAAAATTTGTTCGACTATAACATCCTCAGATCGGAAGATGGTATCCAGAAGTTTGAAGATATGATTGAGCGACTCTATTACTTATCACAAACCTCGAAACCTTCTCCGTTCCACGTTATGACAGATCAGCTAGCGTCCCAAAATCGACTTTTGAGATTATACACCCAGAATATCGACTGTTTGGATATCGAATTGCCAAACTTGAAAACGCAGATCCCGTTGACCGGCAAAAACTCAGAGACACCTAAGGCTATTCAGCTGCATGGTAATATCAAATGGCTTAATTGCTCTAAATGTAGCTATATCACAGAATTAACAGATGAATATTTCAAAAGCAGATTATTTGGAGATAGAAAATTAATGAGACAATGCCCCTCATGTAAAGAATTGAACGAAGTTAGGGCTATTGCTGGTAGAAGAACACAAAATATGGGTATTTTAAGACCTAGAATTGTTCTTTACAATGAGTTCCATCCAGACGGTGAAACAATCGGATCAATTAATGAAAAGGATTTGAAAAGTAAACCGGATTGTTTAATTGTTACCGGTACTTCTTTGAAGATTCCTGGGGTTAGAAGATTAGTGAAAGAAATGGCAAAATCTGTGCACTCACGAAAAGGATGTGTCATTTGGATGAACCTGGATCTTCCTTCCCAAAGTATCATTGATTATGTGGAGCATTTTGACTTAATCGTTGTTGGCGATTGTCAGGCTGTGCCTGGCCTTGTCAAGTTATACGACATTACAAATCCAAGGAAAAAGCCGGTTAAAAGGCGATGCAAGTCAGAAGAAACGGATTCAGGAGAACTCAGTAAGAAACAAAAAGTTGAATCTGAATCAACGACCTAAGCTCACCTTACATGTAATATAGAATTGTTTACTTTTACTTTAATAATAATGTACACTTAATGTTTAGTCTATAATATCGATATTTAGAAATCTTCATCTGGGAGTTCCACCTCATCGTTAGGTTCTTTTGGTTCTTGGCCTTCAGCCCATTGTGTGACATCATCAATATGGCTCAAAATTAACTCCACACTTTTGTTGTTATCCTTATCCGAACAGTCCAATGGTAAGAATTGAACCATGCCGAAGTCATCAACCAATTGAGCAATAGCTTGATTCAATTTTCTGAACTTTTCGTTACCACTGACATAATCACCTGTCTTGTCGTCTTCGGATTCCTCTAACATCATAGGATCAGGATTAAAAAACTTCTTCAACTCCCTCTTTCCGACAGTGTCCTTGACTAGATCAATTTTAGATAAGATGTTGATATGTGGCAACTCCAAGAAAATCATAGTGGACATAGCTGACAAGGCACCAGAGAAAAACTTACCTCTATCCACAACGAAAGGAGCTTCCAAAAGATATGTACAGCAAAGTTTGAAGCCTAACTGATACTGCAGATGCTCAACAAGATTAGGCATGACAGGAACATGCGAATATAACTCAACCTGCCCAGGACAATCAAAAATCAAATAATCATCTGCATAGTCACCAATCTGTTCATCCAACCAGTCCAAGTTTTCCATCAAAAACTCAAAGCAGTAGATCAAAGCACCGTTTGGACCAAGACCTAGTTCTTCCTGCACATCAGAGATGGATATGAGATCTCTTATATCTATTGAAAAAGAATACTCTTTAGGATCAGCTGCAGGATCCAAATTGACAATATGCGCACGTCTGCCCAGCGTTTCCATGTATGAAATAATAGAGTTGCAAAACGTTGTTTTACCAGCACCTGCTGGGCCCAAAGCTAACACACCAACCTTAGACATATCCTATTAACAAGTGAAAAGAAAGGAAAATCATTGATTTTTAATCATGATAATTTTTTTCCCGGATCGGGTGCAGTAACCAAAAAATGTCAAAAACCATGTTTAGGCTCAAATTGAAGTTAAAATTCATAGCTCCCCATCAACGGCCACCTAAATATCTGTATAATTTTTAGCCACTGTTAATGGCCAATATCTAGTTTTTTTTGGTTTGGATGAAATACAAACGCGTCCTGATTTTTTTTTGGAGAAACGCGTTAGGGCTGTTTATATATCTCAACTGTTTGAAGTGACAAAATGGGAATGTTCGATTCGTTTGAAGACGGTTCGACAGGAAAACCCAAGACCATGAAAGCGAAAGATTTGGATTTGTCCGTCCCTGAATCACAGTCTGAGGCTCAGGATGAAGATTCATACGTAAGTTATCAAAGAGATATGCTGTTAGGGTTGAATGATACTCCAACGGTGAAGAAATCGTCAGGTTCCAGCTTGATGTCAAACATTAGAAATAGACTTCTAATGAAGAAAAAGATGCAAGAACAGAAGCAACAAAGCCGTGCTGATGAACAAGCCACTCAACTGCTGCAAACTCAGACTCAAGTCATCTCTTCAAATGATAGTCAAGCAAAAATTACACAATCTCCTTTGAAGACTCAAGCAATAACACAACTTGAAAGCGATGATGCCAAAATAGCTCAAACCCAAATAGTAAGTTCTTCTCTAGAAACACAAATAGTTGGCTCACAAATAAATAATGGAGAATCTGAAAAGGATTCCGATGATGACATTGTGACAGTTAAGAAAAGGGTTGATATCATGCAAAAGAAAGGAGAAAAAGAGGACGAAGAGGAAGAAGACAATAAAGACGACGAAATAGTTACTGTAACCCAAACACAAAAACTCACTGCAAGTGTGACACAAGATATCGCTTCTGAAGAAATTATTCAACAAACACAAATTATCAGAAAAAAGGTTACATTTATTGGCTCTGAGGATGAAGAATATGATAGTGATGATCAGAAAGCTGCGCCTGTGGATTTCAAGCCGAGAGAAGCATATGACGCCGACTTAGAAGGGCCTGATACTGAAGCACAAGACCGTGTATTGAATGAATTACTAGGAAATGAATCGAATGCGAGCAACGGAACGATTGATTCCTCTTACAAATCGCTGTCTAAAGAAGAAAGAATTAAAGCAAGAGCAGAGGAGCATAAACGCCAGAGGGAGCTAGAGGAGAAGGAGAATCAGAACGAATCGGCCGTCTCACTAGCGCCACAGAAGCTAACCGAGAAAGAGTTTAGTGATAAATTACTAACTGCTAAAGAGAGTAAAGTGCAAATGATGATGGATTTAATGGTACAGAAGGAAAGAGCAGATTCTGTGTTGATCAAAAAAGCTCTAGAAGACATTATCACAATTGATGCTCCAAGAAATATTTCTAAGGATAAACTGATTGAACAACTTGGCCACATACAAAATTCTAAATCAGCACATAATGAAATCATTGAAAACCCATCAATTAAGTCACCAGAAAAGCTAGAAAAGCATTCTGAGAACACAATTGTATTCAAAGCACCTACGGAGAATGATAAAGTTATCTACCTGGCGTCAGATGACGATAGCTCTGAATCTGAAATAGATGAGACTAAAGCAAAATTGATTTCCTTGAACTTGAAGATGAAACTAGCCAAAAAGAACAACCAGAAGAAGGAAAGCAGAAAAAAAATGTCATTAGAGGAAAGAATTAAGTTGCTTTCAGCTAAACAATCAAAACTTCACACTCATAAGTCTTATAAAAATAGAGTTGATTTGACCAATGACGATATGGTGCTTGAGTTGCTACACCAAGATCAATTGAGAGATGCGGAAAATCAAAAGAGGGAGAGATTGAAGCTTAAGCAGGAGAAATTGCGAAAGCAAGGCATTTTCCCTACTCATGATGACGATGACCCTGAATTTTCAGGAGATGATGAAGATGAGGAGGAAGGAGAAGTAGAAGGAGAAGACGACGAAGAAGTAGGAGAAGAAGCCAACAGTGAAAATGATTCAGAAGGCAACGGTGAAGGCAGTGAAGAAATAGCACCAGAAGAAGATGCCGTTTTTCCATCCGAGTCTTTGGACAATAGAGAAGACGACATCACCATTCAACAGCCTTTACAATCAAATCCTTTCAAAAAACTCGGGATATCCATGTCTCAGCTGTTCAATGCTGGTACACAAGCTCCATCTCAAATTCAAGAAACAGTACATTCAGAATTGACAACAAAGGAAAAATTCCAGAAAATGAAGCACATAGCTAATGAAATGATAGGTGAAAATGTTGAAGAACACACCCATGAAGATGATTCAATAATAGATATTTCCACGCAGCGATTAAATGAGGTGTCTTTTATATCGAAACAAGTTTTATTGGAGAGTGAATCTCAATCACAAAAACTGACCCAGGCGTCACAACCTAAAAATGATTTGCATAGGATTTTGGGATCACCTGATATGGAAATAAGTACTCAGCAAGATGCTGATACGCCAGCTGATGATCAAACCCAAAAAGATGAGGCACGGGAAATTTCAACAGGAAATGTCCAAGTGATTGATGCTGATGGTGACGAAGATGAAGATGAAGACGACGAAGACAAAATCACTATCGGTAGAAAAAGAAAACATGATCATTCCGATTCTGGTGCCGAATCACTTGCTGAAGAAGAGATTGAAGAAACCGAAGAAGAAAGAGCATTGAGAATACAGGCAATCAAGTTACAGAAACAAAAAGAGAAGCAAATGAGAATAGAAAAAGAAAGAAAGATGAAACAAATGGGATTGAATACTGTCATGGAAAATGAAGCTGATGAATCCGAAGATGAATTTAAAGGCATTGGTGGTGTTGATGGTGAAGATTCTGATGAGGAAAATTCGGAAGATGAAAAGATGATCGACTACACCAAAGACATCGATCTAAAAGAAAATGAGATCCGACAAAAGTTTTTAGAAAAGGAGTTAGAACAGGATAAAGCTGATGTTGCTCAAGCTTATAAGAAGGTTCAAACGCATAATTTCCGAGATAAAAAATCCAATACAGACGCATTTGGTGAATTGAGTGATGATGACGACGATATCTATAATAGGTTGAGACAACTTAGAAACCAAAGAATGCAAAATGAATTTGAAGGTTTACACAGAGTGAAATCATCTAAAAACGATCCTAGGAGGGCTTTTAATGAAGAAATGGCCATCAAATTGCCGTCTAAAGTATTATCATTTCGTAAAGAGTCTATGACCGAGGATGTTATGAATGAACTCAAGGAAGAACAAGAGGAGCAAGAAGAAGGGGAAGAAGAGAACATGAGCGATGTTTATACCCACGATGAATTTGAGATTCCAACACAACCATCACAGCAAAACAAGAGAAATAACCCAAGTTTCAATGAGAGTACTTCAAAGAGACAAAAGATTCCTGAGCCATTTGCCGTAGATTTGGATTCTTTGACGGAACAAGACTCAAGAGTTTCAGAGAGAGAACGTTTACAAAGAGAGTTGTTATCAGACAGCGAAGATGACAGCGGTTCATCTGTTTTAGAAAGGATTAAATCTTCATCTACAATTCAATTATCTAGACATAACTCTTATAGAAGACCACAAAGTCAAGTCACCAATGATGATAATGATGAGGAAGAAGAAGAGGATGAAAGTTTTGGTCTCTTAGCTACCAAGACAAGATCGATTACATCCTCTTTCAAAAAAGCCAGTACCAAGCAAGTCAGAAGAGGTATGTTTACCGGTAACATTATTAGGGAAGTTTCTGTTACGACTAGTTCAAGGGCTGTATTGAATTCCAAGAGTACCGTTACTAAGTTAGCTTCTAGTGAAAAAACGACAAAGAAATCAGCCAACGAAGACGAATCCAACAGAATGGCTTCAATGCTGGAGCAGTCTAGGAGGGGTGGAATTAACAAGATTGGTAATGCTAAGTTCAGACGCTAAGTAAACTTGTTTAAGAGTAAAACTATAATAACATTAATTAATTTTATATGGATATATATGTGCATCTATTTATTACTTGAGCGAGAAAAGCGATTAGATAATATTGACATCCAACGCCTCCCTTAAAGCCCCATGACTAACTCTTGTCATTTGAACATCAGTGTTTGTTCCTAGATTTCCATGCTTTATAATATTCTTTTTCTGAATAATTATGTCAGACCTCAAAGGAGAATTGTAACTACCACTGTTTGCCAAATTTCGTTTATGATTAATGCTCAACGGTTTGTTGCTGGCTAGCATTTTTTCTAAGTTACCCTTTGGATGGAAAGATCTACCTGAAGGTGTTGCGATTCTTTTGCCAGTCTCAGGAACAGCAAATGCGGTATTGGGGACAAATGACGTTATCCACGATCCAATGGGTTGCTCTTCTATCTCATTAAAATCATTTGCTCTTCTTCCAAAAGATTTTATAGAAGTAGCTGCAGATGTGGGGATATCAATCTTTTTCGTGATGGAATTTGGTTTGGGTGGTATATTATGAGGTGATAAGAATTCCGTCACTTTATTTGCAGCACTTCCCCAATTGAATATCGCACTGCTACCATCTCTGAAGCCATTTAGGGATGTACCGTTATGCCGCGAATCATCATTTGCATATGAGACAATGGTCGAAGGTGTTGAGTGTATTGTTGATGTGCCGAGAGTCAAGGATCCAGATCTCGACTCAAGAATAGGCAAAGCCGAAACCTTTCCAGATGAAGTTGTAATTCTAGCCGTACTAGCAGCTACATTAGTTGTAGTAGTGGACGGTCTATTTGGTTGAATCCACTTTATTGTCTGTTCTTTCAACCTCAAGTTTGAAGACGCATCTATAGATGGTTGGGCTTTTTCTATGATATTATTTAGAACACTTTCATGTGACTTGGAATGCCTTAAAGTCATTTGTGACATCTTCTGGAGTAAAAATGGTTGACATTCAATATCACCATAAGAGTCATTCGAGGCAGTTTCATCGTCACCATCATCATCATCCTCTTCATCATAGCCATCATACTGGTCATCATCATCGTTGTACTCTTCAAAATATTCACTTTGCACAATATCGTCACCCAAATGTTCCAAAGACAAGTCATGCTGCGGATTGCTTGGTCTCCCATAAACTTTCAACGGAGAGGAGGAAATCATTTTGGTGATATTTCTGTGTTTGTTCCTTGACAGATATTTCGGGGTGGAGTACTTAACCGAGTCCAGATCAACGTCACATGAAACAAAATGTTTTAGATAGCTTGAATTTTCAAAAGTCGAACCGATGTCTGAGTATTCTGTGTATGCGAGCGAGACCGTCTCCGGCAGAGACGAGTGTCTTTGGTGATGCGGATGGTGGTTTGCATAATTTGAATTGCATTTCTTACTCACCACAGGCGGTATCTCTTCTTCGCGGATCAAGGGCATCTGATTGCTCGAAATCTTCGACTTGAAGTTGAACGTTTTGACCTGCGATTTGAGATCTGGTATAGATGTTTTTGTAGTTGGAGTTGACTTGTAGTTGCAAATTTTGAACTTTTTCATAGGCAGCATCACCGTGGCATTGTTCGAGACGTTCGGATTGGCGTTCAGCGGCTGATTCTGGATGTTCAGGAAACTTTCCTTTTTGAGCATTTTTCGCTGAGGCCTTGACTTTGTTCCATGCAGCTCAGGAAGCAGGTTTCTAGAAATGTCAAAGTTGAAATGTTCCGTATCGTCTGTGAGCTGAGTGTGCGCATCTGAGAAAACGGACGCGACGGTTCTATTCAACATGCTCTCATCGTCCCCTCTGGCGGGATCAACGCATTCGTAGTTGCTGTTGCTGTTAGCGTTGCTGTTGCTGTCACTCTCCTGGAATCGCTCGGTGATGTACTTGAACTCTGAGCGCAGGTTGTCAACCGTGGCGCTGGTGGCCACCCACTGAATCTCGTCTTGCGAGTCACCCAGCCGCTTGACCTGCTCCTCCAAAAGGTCGCATCGCAGGTTGACAGAAACCAGATGCTGCTGGTACATGTCGAGATGCTCGAGACGCGCGTCCAAAACATCGATCTGCAGCGCGCGCTGCCGGATCTGGCCTGCTAGGGCCAGAAATCGGTCCAGCACGTCGCTGCTATAGCTCGGCGAGGGATCCATAATATGCAGATTCTGCTTATACACGCTTTGCATTTGAAATTTACACTATTTTTTTTTGTTTACCTTTTGGTTAAACCAAAACACAGTCACGTGACCGGTTACCCAGGAGGGCAAAAAATTAATGCTCAATCTATTCTTCTTATCTCGAGCAACTTTATATAAGGTGGATATGGGAATTGTAGCGAGGAGGGCACACGGCGGTGTGTTCGTTCTCTAAAGGTTGAAGCTTTCAATCAGCTTGAGCTGCTCGTCGATCTGCTGCTTCTCGCGCTGCTTCTGCTGCCGCAGACGCGCGCGAGTAGCCTCGTCGCGTCGAACGTCCTCTTTCACGTTAACCAAACTGGCTAGGGTAGCCGGATCCTGGGCGCTGGCAGCCTGGTCGGGGCTCTGTTTGGTGTCGACGCCGTTCTCAACGCTCTTGACGATGTTGAAGAGGTCGTCCGCGGTGGTATGGGCGTCGAGCTTCTGGATGAGCGTTCGTGCGGAGCGCGCCTGTTGTCTCTGTTTGGTCTTAGACACCTTGGTCTTTGTCTTTGCAACTTTCGCCGTCTTCGCCACTTTCTGGGGCTGTTTCTTGGTGATCTTGGGCATAGCTCTCTCTATGATAGAGAAGAGTAGATGAAAAAAAAATCTTTAAAAAAAAATCTTCAAAATTTTAGGCTTTCCTTCTTTCCAGACAAGACACAAATGCCTAAAAACCACTCAAAGGACAAGCCGTGGGACACCGAGGATGTGGACCACTGGAAGATTGATGAGTTTACCAAAGATGACAACGTCAGTGGTGCCGCTTTTCTTGAAGAGTCGTCCTTTGTGACGCTTTTTCCTAAGTACAGAGAAGAGTATCTGAAACAAATATGGCCAGAAGCCACAGCCGCCCTCCACAGACACCACATAGACTGCGAATTGAATCTGGTTGAAGGGTCCATGACGGTCAAAACCACCAGAAAGACCTTCGATCCATCCATCATTTTAAAGGCCAGAGATATGATCAAGTTGATGGCCAGATCGGTTCCCTACCAACAGGCGGTCAAGGTGCTGCAAGATGACGTTTTTTGCGAGGTGATGAAAATCGACGGGTACGTGAATAACAAGGATAGATTTGTCAAAAGAAGACAAAGATTGATCGGTCCTGACGGGAACACCTTGAAGGCGTTGGAACTTCTTACAGACTGTTACATCTTGGTCCAAGGTAACACCGTGTCCATGATGGGGCCTTTCAAGGGCTTGAAGGTCTTGAGAAGGGTCATCGAAGATTGCATGTTGAACATCCACCCAATTTATCACATCAAAGAGCTGATGATCAAGAAGGAATTAGAAAAGAAACCAGAACTAGCAGAAGAAGATTGGTCTAGATTCTTGCCTCAGTTCAAAAAGAGAAACAGCGCACGTAAGGCTCCTAAGAAGAAGAAGGAGAAGAAACCTTACACCCCATTCCCACCCCAACAGACTCCTCGTAAGATTGATCTCCAAATTGAATCTGGTGAATATTTCTTGAGTCAGAAGGAAAAGAAACAGAGAGAACTTACAGAAAAGAAGGCCAAGCAAGAAGAAAAGCAAAAGGAGAGACAGGAAGAAAAGCAGAAGGAGTTTGTTGCCCCTGAGGAAGAAGTTAGAGAAAACCCATTGTTAAAGAAATCAAAAAAGAGGAAGAGCAGTGAATCAAACGAGGATGCTGATGAAGAATCTAAGACTGAAAAGAAGAAGTCCAAGAAGGAAAAGAAGGAAAAGAAGGAGAAGAAGGAAAAGAAATCAAAGAAGGTCGAAGAAGACGCCGAATAAATTTTCATTTCGCTACCACCCATTTAATACTTTTATAAACATAAAATACACTGTAACGCTAAAACACCTTTAAGGTGTCCACCTTCTTGCGTGCTGCAAGGATGAAATGTTTTCGTCAATTTCAGATAATGTCGCATCCGGCATATCTTCATCATCTATGCTTCTTGCGTATCTGCTGCTGCTCACAGTGTGCTCATCATTTATGAAGTTTTGCATAAAAGATTTCTGTTCTTCATACAAGATTTCATTACAATTTTGCTCAGGAATAGTCTCCCATAAACTGTACAAAGAATCTCTCTGGATTTTGTTATAAGTATCTAGACCTAGAGTTCCCCTCAATTCTGACATTTTATTGTCAACTAGCTCCACTGGAGTCCTGATATAGTTGTTCTTGTGTAGATATTCATTCCTAACATTATCATATATCCCTGAGAGAATATTTGCTGTTGTCAGTTGAATACTTGATTTTTGATATTTTGGTGTAGGTATCATATCAGTTGAATCTCCTAGATTTGGGTCCGGGGTTTTCCCATTCAATGCTATTTCCATTTGGTGAATTCTCCTTTCTCTGAAAAATAATATACCTAAACCCAGCAGAGCAAACAAAAACCATAATCCTATTATTCCCAAGGAAATATAAAGAGTCAAAAATGTCTGCTTTCTGTAAAACTCCAGAACTTTTGTAAATAATTGCGTTGCCTCATCCTTGAGATCAGTCAAGCTATTATTTAGCTCACTATCTCCATCATCATCATCATTTAGATTTATCATCTTTTTATACAATTGAGAGGGGTCTATCTCAGCAATGTCCAGTTTGGCATTTTCATTCAGCCATGTCATTGCACTTTCAATTTTCCTCAGTTTAGATTCGACAACGCACCATACGATTTTTTCAACAAAGCTGTACAATGGAGTTTCCTTGAAAATAACATCAATAGCATCGTTCATCTTTTCGTCAAATTCTGTCACTGTTTTGTTAATCGCCATTGTACCTGTGCCAATCCAACCCAATAAACTTTCATTTATATCTTTTTGATAGTTTTGAAGGTATAAGTTTGTTTGGTGTGACCAATCGTAAACCGATTCATTCAGAGATGTTTTGATTTCAATGGTTGTTTTATTAAAATCATTGTTTGCATCAATCAATCTATGTCCATTTTGAAGAAGCACTAAAACAATATATTGACAAATAAATGACAGGATACCTAAAAATCCTAGTAAGACAAATGATGAGAGATAAGGGGAGGCCATATAGTTGATGAGCCACCTTGAATTGTTTATAAAAACTGGACTCTTCATTCGCATGATCTTAACGCTAACAAATCTACCGATTTGTTCATTCCTAAAATCTTGCATGGTGCTGATCACTTCAGCATTGAATTTTTTCTTATCTGTTGTTTCAACATAAGATTCATTAGCAATGTACAGCTCCTTTGATGCATACTGTAGTCTTGACCAATATAAGCATTCCAAATAAAAAGTGTAACCGATGAAGGCAATCATTGCAATGGATATTAAAATCATTATTATGTGACCTGATTTAACAGCTAAGTGTTGAGCCTGATCATAGAATTTGTTGATAGAATCTGTAACATTTTTCAACTCTATTGTCTTTTTGGCTGGAACGTACAATGCGCTTGAATCAAAAGTTTTATTTAAATTCTTATTGACTTGCTTTTTTACTTCTTCAAAGGGTATATTAATCAAATCTTGGGTATAATTCTTGACATCGTCGAAATCAGGAACTTTACCCCTCAATTTTTCAATGTCACCGTTAATTGAAGCTGGAATCATCCAATCTTGCATATTTTTGATGGTCAAATTAACATGAGCTATTTCTTCATTAACCTTTAATGATTTTTGATCACCAGATCCTCCAAACATGTGTTTCAATGCGTCTCCAGTATCTTCAGCAGTGTCAATGACATCGTTAAGGATATCGCTCATACCTTCTAAACCCGTATTTAACTCTTTAGCAAATGAAACCAGGGTTTCATTAGCAACTGAGATAATATCTTCAGTTGCGTTCAAAGCTGCAGAGGCAGTAGAATCTACAACTGCCATCAATAAACACACATATGTACCCACTGATAATTCAATCATAAAGAATATGAGCTGCTCAGCTGCTGTTAACATTAGCTTCAACGATTCTATAAATCCTTTATTGGTCTCATCTAATCCTTTTGCAATTGCAAAATTAGCACCTTGTGCCATGTAATGTGGAAACGAAACTGCGTTATTGACATAGGCCTGTGTGGAAGCGTAGAACAGTTCTGTTTGTTTCTTTGCATGATCAAATGAATTATTCAAAGACCTGATAAAAAAGAAGATCTTTAAAATCAGAAGGAACAAGGATACAGTGTACGGATTCAGTATAGCCTGAGTCAATCTTTCCTTCAAGTTTAAGTATGGACGTCGATAAGTGGCAGCACCAATATCCGTAGGGGAAGTAAAGGGCACTGTCATTAGCCAAGAAAACTTAATTAGTAAGAAATGTGAAGTGCACCCAGGGAAAGATCCTCATATTCAGCTATGAAACAATATAACAAAAGCCAAATGTGAAACACGCACCAAACATGCTGAGCAACTTTTTACAGACTATGCGAGTGCTCAGCAAAAATACTAGAAATGTATGATATTTGATTTTATAAATAATATATAGAATAAACAACGAACTGTTTTGTTGGTACAAGAAATAAATGGTGCAATGGCGGTTGGTCAATAGAATGCTTATTTGAAATGAGATAAGTCACCCCATCCGTACAAATTCCATCCCAGAGAGCCGGAAGCAGAGGAGTAGAGCTCCTTACATTCGTCACCCTGAGAAGCACCGGCGGCCACAATAGCAGGCAGGAGATGCTCGTTGGTAGGATGCGACTTGTAATAGAGGTTCTTGTATTCGTCCTTTCTTGGCAATTGCTTCAATTCCTCCATCAATTGAGACTTTTCTGTTTTTGTGAGAATGTTACTCAAGATGGTGTTGAACGGCTTGACGTATGGCAATGGTCTGTTACCCTGGGACATGGCTATTCCCAAGTCTCTCAAATTGTGCACAGACATACCGGAGAAGATGATAGCACCGTTCAAGTTTCTGTACTTAGCCAAGGCTTCACCCAATCTGTAGTGGATCTCGATGTCGGAGGTACCAGCCAAAGAGACTTGGATAACCGGGATGTCGATGTCCCAGTTGCCGGAGTCGGCAACTTCGGTGTTACCGAAGGCGACCTTCAATGGGACGAAGGCACCGTGGTCGATACCTCTCTCGGTGGTCTTGGCCTGGAACCAGTCGGACTCCTTCAAGGTCTTAACAATGTCATTAGCAATGGCGCCATTGTAATAGGTGTGGAACTGGGACTCGTAGAACTTCTTTGGGAAGCCGTAGAAGTCGTAGATGAGGGCGTTCTCCTTGTCCGCGAGCTTCTTGGACTTGATCCCGTTCTCGGTGTAGAAGGCCTCGCCCAAACCTGGGACGGAAACCTCGATCTCGTCTGGACCCTTGGTCTGCCAATGCGCAGACACCACAATAAGATAGTCCGGCTTCACGGTCTTCTTGATGTACTTACCGATCTTGTTGGTCATGTCCCAGGCGCCCTTGTTGGAGCCCATAGGGTCGTTTCTGTCCGCGAAGGTCGGACCCCCGTGCGAGAAGAAGAAAATAGGCAGCTTCTTCGATTCGTTGAAAGTGAAATGTTCGGTGTCGGTCATGATGATGCTTCTGATCTGGTTAGTGGCTTTGGTTGCTGTGTTTGCCAACTTGTAAAATATGGACATGAAAAGTACCAGCAAAAAAACACCCACCGACGCAGGGCTAACGTACATTTATATACACGAAAAATCCATTATTCATGTCACACTCACACATCAAGCCAAATCCGGAAATTTTATACCACTTGATTTCAAATCTTAGTAAGATTATTCGTTTTATTAATATTACGTAATCCCAATTCATTAAAAGTCGTATAAAAATAAGAAAATAGCGTGGGATGAAAAAAAACCCCGGGCGGGATACTAAAGCGCGGTTACGTAAGCGCGGTCACGTGACGCGCCGGCACAGATTCGTCAAAAGGGCCAGAAGTCGGTTCTGGCCGGCCATTGACCGCCCTAGGCGGACATGGAAGGTCTGCGGCCACCAGTGCCGGCCTTGGGAGGAAAGTCCGGCGCCTCGGACACTATCCTGTGCTCGCAGGAGCACCAGTCGGACTTTGGGTGGGACTCCATCACGGCCTTGATCTCGTTCGAAGGCCCGCTCAGGTCGACGGACCCGGTGGTCCAGGAAATGCCGTTGCAAATCGGACAGAAGACAGTCTTCACCATGGTATCTTGCGTTGTGTTTGTGGGTAAGAAAATGAGTGGGCTCTGGGAAGTCACATTTTTGAGTGGGATCACCTTCTTATCTTTACTTTTTATAGATATTTTCTCCGGGGTATGCTCAGCACACGCGAGTCAGATTTCCGAACGGCTGGAGGAAAAACGGTGTTGGGGAATAGAAAGGTAGCTAGCTAGGGGCGGGGGGAAAGGAAGAGGAGGCGTAGCAGACTGGTATCAATAAGGGAGGGACACAGGGTGAGGGGAAACCAAGAGCAGAAGCTGACAGCAAACCCTAAACCTGTTCTATGGTGACATCAGCTTCGGAGTCAGCTTCAACCTCGAACACAACGTTCGGAAATACCTGGGCCGGCTGTGTGTTGGGAATGTACCGCTCAATAACCTTTTCGACAGGCACGACCTTCTCGATGACTCTTTCTACCACTCGTTCTTGAACGATGGGCTCCTGCTCGTGCTTCTGGTCAACGGGAGCAAGCATGGTCGGACCAACCGTTTCAGTAATATCACCAAGACCCCAGAACGTCATCATACAAAGGAAAGCTGTAGCTAGCGCAATTTGCAAGTCGACCTTTCTCTCGTCCACTAGCAACTCGTAGTCGAATTTGCGCTGTCTCAGCAATCTGACCTTCGCGATTCTCTCTCTCGTTTCCTCGTCGCCGCCGCCTTGGTTGGTGACCTTTTCCAAATACTTGGTGCCTCTTGTCCAAATGTACTTGTATCCGTCGGTCAAGAAGAAGGTTCTCATTCTGCCCGCGAGGGAGTTCTCGCTCTGCAAAACCCTGTGTTGGAGGCCGACTTTGTTGTGGAAATCAAACGACTTCAAGAAGAAGCCCGCTCTAATCGTCGCAATCTCGTGTCTCTGCGGATACGTGTACAGAGACCAGGTCGGAGTAGACGCGGACTCTCTTTCGATGGTGTATATTTTGTCGCCGCTGTTGTCGAACACATTGACGTGGGTCTGTCTTTTCAGGTTGTCGCGTCTAACATGCACCCTGGCAGTAGCCTCCAGGGGGACGAAGTTGGCGTCCGAATGGTGCAAATCGATGAGCGGTTTGACGTACGCATGCTGGATGAAGTAGGTGGCGATCGTCTGGAACGTGCTCTGCACATACACGGCTGGGGACTCGAAAATAGGCATCCTACAAATCAGCAAAAGAGTACGCGGAGAAGAAGCAAAGAGCGTGCCGCAAGAAGACAAGCCGGAGGGCAAACAGGCCAAACAGGGCAAAGTCAAGACTCTGCTCATCATGAGCATATTGCCTGTTTGGGAAGCACAACACGGATCCTGTCGCGCTGGTCCTTTCACCTGCAAACAAATGTTGAATTCATTAAACGGAACTGTACACATAAACGGAGCTATATATATAAAGACAATTAGAAAATAGTTGGCGTAGTTGGATACGTGGAAATAAAAATGGATGTGATCATGCATGAACTCGGGAGAAAGAGACTTTAGTATGTTACATGATATTCCATGCATCCTCAGCACCGTGGCAGATCTTGGAGCAGGCCACGGACGCAGACAAGGGATACTCGGACACCCCGATCTTCTCGTCCACAAACTCGTCCGCGAAGTTGTCCTTACCTCTGGCCATGGCCCCCACGAAGATGCACAAGCTCTCGTCCTCGTCTAGGGTGTTGATGTAGTCCTTAGGCCTTATGACGTTGGCGTCGTAGGAGAGTGTGATTTTGCGGCACTTGGTAGGCAAGTGGTCTGTGATGGGGTTTTTGATCACCTTGAGGAGCTTCTCCTCGGAGTTGACGGATCTGATCGACAGCTTGTGGAGCAACTGCACCATCAAGCCGGAGAATCTCTTGAAGGTTCTAGGAATACGCACGGACGGATTCACCTCAATCAAAACACCCTTCGCGGTGATGATGTACACCTGGAGCTTGCCCGCCTTGTTGATGGGCGAGTCGAGCAACGTCAAGAGACACTGGTGCGTGATATCTGGGCGCGCCTCGCTGATGTCTCGGCCCATTTTACGCAGCAAGCCCTGGTGGTCGTCACAATTGAGCAACGCGTATTTGTCCGTCCCGTTGCTCGTGGACATCTTGTGCGTTTCCAACGAGGCCTGTGTCAACACCACCACCAATCTCTTCGAGCTCTTGTCCTTCGAGGTCAGCGTAGCTGGCTGAGAAGGCACAAGCTGCGCCGACGGAACTTCCTGCTGTGAAATAAGCCCAAGCTTCACCTGGTTCTGAACATCTCTTACCTTCGAGTCCTCAACCATCGCCGGTGCTCTGTACAATGTACTTTAACAAGAGGTAAGAGAAAGAAAAAAAAATTTTTATAGATCGAGCTTCTGAAATTTAAACCTTGATTGAATATATGGGTTTCAGGCTATTATCTGTATGTTGCTCTTTCTAAGCGAAAATCATATCTGTCCTGAATTGGCTGTTTGCACACGGAAACTGCACAGAAACGCAGCAGCAATTGACACGCGCACATATCGAGACCCCAAACGTACAAAAACGCGTGTAAAACGCGAAAAAGCCCGCAACTGACGCGTAAAATGAGTACAATGGAAGATAACTATGCAGATGACTCGTTCAGTGACGACGACTTCGACGTGGCGGCCGAGCTGCAGCGCACTCAGAAGATACGTACTCAGCACGAGGAGAGCATGCAGCATTACCAGCTCCAGGGACGCATCGCGGTGCTTGAAACGCAGCTGCAGGAGCTGGATCGAAGGCGGCTCCAGAAGGAAGAAGATATCAAGCAGCAGTACGAAATGAGGTTGCAATCGAAAGAGGCAGAGTTGGAGGCGAAGGGCAAGGAATTGAAGGACCGCGAAGCCCAGCTTGAGTTCTGGAAAGACCGAGACGAGTTCAAAGCCATCGATGAGAAGTTGAACAAAAGACGAAAGATCCAGCCCCAAACTGGTAATAGCAATGACACTCAGATAATAACAGCACCCTCCAGCTACAACAATAGCATGCACACAACCATACGGGATACCCCAACTATGAACTCAACACCGCCTAGGCCCAAAGATAAGATAATTGTGTTGAACCAAACCGCGTGGTACGAAGACGAAAGATCCAACTTCACCGAATTGATATCCAATTACGTGATTCCCGGGACGTCTAAGTCTGTGCTAGAGTTTCTTGCTAATATAACTTCGAAATTCGATTATGAGTACCGCGGTTTCAAAATGGTGCATGAAAGAGATGATTTCAAATCAATTATCCTCAAGTTTCTTATTGAATTTGACAACAAGCACAGAATTGACTTTCTGATTTCAAACTTTATTGACTTCATTTTTGATTATATTCAGCAATGTCTGTTGCCAGAGAACTATTGTTTGTTACAGGTGATATTCCTGCTACCGTTGATGAATTTTTCACTTACATATAGACCAAAGGCTATTTCTGAGCAGGTAATTCAATCCACCACCAGAACGATTACTTCAATATTGAATATGTTTCCCGACCTCATCTCCTCGACAATCAATTATTTGTCAACGCCAGAAGATTCCAATACCGTACTGGCTTATATCCAATCCTCAAAGGATGAGATCATGGACTACTCCTTTCTTGAAAAGCCCATTCATATCAAACTCTTAGAAATATTTTGTGCCGTTTACTCAATCGATATATTGGAAACTTTGGCCAATATAACGTCATTTCAGTCAGAAGTTATTCCGAACTCCAAAGCTTCTAACTATTTTTGGACAAACATTCAGCCAAAACTATTTTACTCATTACTCCAGCCCTTTACTACATCATATTTTGTTTCAACTGGGATACGAATCCTCATATCATCAACTTTTGAGAACTCCAATTTTGCATACACATTTAAGAAGGACAGAAATGGGGAGATGATCAACTCCAAAATAGTCACTCATCTATTGTCATTATTTGACGAAAGTAATAATAAAAACACTTTCAATACCAGTGGTTTGAACAGAGCAATTGGTTCAAATTCTTTCACTAAAATGATCGAGCTAATTGCTCCTTTGCCAGACAACCATTCATCAAAACCTAGAACACACCCACTTGAAGATTACCAAGAAATCCTATCTGCTTACGAAGATGATCAATATATTAAACTGGACTTTAAATTACAATTGATAAACCTTTTTGAGATTTTGTTATCATCCAATGAAACAATAAACTTCGACGAAGTCCAATATCAGCTATTCATCAAATTGTGTAAACTAATTGACGATGAACAGACGGCAATTTTCAAAGATCCTAGATCCAGAAATATTGACATGATGGTATCTATAATAACTAAATCCGTTTTGATCATCAAATTTCTGATAACAGACTTGAATTTCCAATTGCCAATTCAGACGTTAGAAGGAAAGCTGTTTATCATCTCCCTATTGCGTATTAGTTCTGACAACATGAAAGAGATTAGTTTAAACTTTATTAAGAATGTAAGATCCAAGGGCTTCAAAGGTGAGATTTTTAATCAATTGTTAGAGGATAAAATCTTGGATAAGTTTGGTGATCTAACTGATGAGATGAAGATGGAAATAGAAATGGAGTCCATTAATGGTATCGAGTTTGATTATTCCAACGACCTCATTGAAACATCCAAAGATTTATTAATTGATTTATTAGGAGAACTAGATGCCGATAAACTAACCTCAAGCATCAATTTTGACTTGGCCAACTTTGATGAACTAGATGCAGATGGGGACATAGAATTGCTAGACTAGATACGAATTATATTAATGACCGAAAATTTATATCTTTAAAACGTTGTTTATGTTATTATATAAAACAATTTACAAAATTTAAGCTTCAACTTGAGATTGGAAACCGTTCTTGAACTTTCTGGAAACGTACTTCAAGTAAGACATTCTACCGGTACCGGTGGTTCTTCTTCTCTTAGCCTTTTCAGCCCAGTTGTACTTTCTCATCTTGGCAGCTGGGTAACCGCAGGAAGCACAGGTCTTCTTTTGGTTATGGAATGATCTCTTACCACATCTCTTACACAAAGTGTGAGACTTAGTGTGCTTCTTACCCATAGAAGGAGTACCCTCTGTTAGAAAGTGTGTTAGTATATTGTTCTTTTCGTTGTTGATGATACAGTAACTGATAGATATTCGAGATTGGGGAGTCAATACAAGACTTCAATTGGCAGCAAATGATATTCGTGTGTTCATGAACAAGTGGTGTGTCTTGTGACCCAGTTTACGTTGACTTTTCTGGAAGATTCTTGGTTTTAATACCCTTCCTTGATGATTTTCAAGTCACTCTTCCAATGCTGGACATATACCACGTATGTTATGTTTCAAAGTGTGCGCTTATATCAATCCTCCAATTTTGAATCTATCAGATATTCCAATGCGCTAGTACATACTACCCATTTTGATCTATATGTTTTGTAAATTCAAAAGGATCTTACCCTGTAAAAAGGTTTAATTTTTCAGATATTTTTCACAGACTAGCGCACCAGAGTGTGCGAGCGACCGTATTTTTTTCGCAGTCACACTTTCCATTTGCGGATTTAAAAAAACATTAGCGGTTCAAGGGTTCCTTTTTAAATTTTTTTGAAACATTTTTTTTAACAGCTATCAGGGTTTCAAACTATTAAAATCTCACGTGACAAACCCTGACACGGTTTTTTTCAAACGGAAAAAATGATGCTCAGCAGTTTGTTTACAAACGCGTAAAAATCAGCCAGACGCGTTTGCTAGGTTGTTTTTTTCTTACTTTACTCAAAATTTCTCCTACTTTCCTAAGAGTCAGTACCAGATAGCAACACGGATGGACACGCAACAATTCCCTCCATCCTCGCCTCTTATTGGCGAAGACCATGATGTTGTTCTCAATGCCAAGTATTCCAAGGCGCCTTCCTCTGAGCCAACATCCCATACCGCTGGCGATGAATTGCCAACTCCAAACCCATCTTCTTCTTTAGGAGATGTAGCCAATTCCAGTGTCGTCATTAGTGAAAGCACCGCTACCAAGAGAAAGTTACCACAGTCCCAATCAACTACTCAAATTGAATCCCTTTCCAAGAAGAGGGTGTACGGTGATCACAGTTTCCAGAACATCCTCACTGTTCCAATGAACGGTGACGAGGTCAAGGTGGGCAGATCCAGCATGTCTTCCAATTTCACGTTGAACTCCAAGAACAAGGCGGTTTCCAGATTGCATCTGACAGTCAAGTATCTGGCTAACGAAAATATGGTTGAGCTCCATTGCATTGGCTACAACGGTGTCAATATCACCATTCCAGCTCTGACAAACGTGCATACTTTAGACAACCATAGATTTCTGGTTTCGGTGAAGGACAGAGAACCACACAGTTTACCTGTTGACAACACCAGAGTTTTAGACAGGAGCAAAGATTTGACTAACTTCTACATGTTGAGATACGAGACTATTCTGATGCCGCTGATCGAAGGCACCTTTTTAGATGTGAGAGGAGAAATTGTTCTGCTTCAGTATCCAGAAGAATCTGAGCTGAAGAGAGATGAGATCAGGAGAAGACAGGTCGATCTGTCCAGTGAGGATTTCGAAGATGCCAACAGAACGATGGACGATGATATTGAGATCTCTGTGAACTCTGACTCTCCAAAGCCAATTGACCGCAAGGACACAGCGAACTCATACGTGTTCAAGGAACTGACTCCAGAGGCGTCCTTTATCCATTCCACACCTATTGTCACACCACTGGCAGACAAGACTTTTGTGGTCAACGAAGAGATTGAAAGCCTGCCGGCTGTTGAGCGCGAGATCAGTGCCGAACCACAGCAAACTCCAACTGAACAGAAGCAATCCATTCCGGCCACCGAAGATGTGGACGCAGCTGAAGAAACTGCCCCTGTCGCCGAACTCGCCACGCCATCTGTCAAGCCACTGCTGAACATAACGAACATCAGGAAGGAACAGACGAAGAGAGGCAGACCGTCGGGCAAGAAGTCTGCTGCGCCAAAGAAGAAGAAGCTGACGGAGGAGGAACAGATAAAGACAATGGACGCCGCGGAGGTTGAGGCCACTCTTGCCGACATCGAGTCCGTCGAGGACTTGGCCAACGTGATCACAAACCACATCTCGTACTCGCGTATACTGCAAACGCCGTTCCACTCCATCAGAGAGCTGGCGAGCGTCAAGGCCAAGAACCTGACGCGGTTGCAGCTGAGATGTCTGATTTACCACAGAATCGCGTGCATCGGGGTCATCTACAGAGAGGGCAAGGACGCGGCAGGCAAGCCGCTTGACGAGGAATACTACTACATCCCCGAGAAGGACGACGACAAGGACCGTGTGCGTCTGGTTGAGGACCTCAAGGGCTCGTCGTCGCATTTGAGAAGTTGCAGAAAGACCCACAAACAGTACTTCTGGAAGAAGCCTAAATAAGGAGCGGGCGATGGCCAAACATTGAGACCCATGAGCATCTGCCTGCCATGCTTGCTGAGCACATGAGCCACCATGAGCACATGAGCATTTATCACGGTTGCTGAGCACCCGCCCACATTGTGGCGCGTCACGTGACATGGCGCGATCCTTTTTATCTTTTTGTAATTTTTCTGATTATTTTTCACAGATCTGAACTTTTTTTCACATGTCGTACAGCGAAAAAGGGAGAAAGTGGTGCTGAGCAGGCGGATTGCGCGGGCTGTGGGAGCATTTTGAGGATACTGTTTGGACGGTTCGGTAGCGGTTTTTGTGCAGACGGTGGCTGTGATTTTAGGTGGCCGGCGGGCGGCTGGCGCCGGTGCCAGCCGCCTATCAACTTGGCTATACGAGAGTTAAAAATTTTTCACATGCGTAAAATTTTGATTTAAAAACGGGTGTAAATTCCCATAAGTGGATTTCCAGCGCTTGTTTCTTTCGTCCAAAGTACACTTTCTGCGCAATGTCAGCTCCAGCCGAACACTTCTTCTTTACTTCCGAATCCGTCGGTGAAGGTCACCCAGACAAGATCTGTGATCAGGTTTCCGACGCCATTTTGGACGCATGTCTTGCCGTGGATCCTCTTTCCAAGGTCGCTTGTGAAACCGCGTCTAAGACCGGTATGATCATGGTTTTCGGTGAAATCACCACCAAGGCCAACATCGACTTCCAGAAGGTCGTCAGAGACACCATCAAGCACATCGGTTACGACTCCTCCGACAAGGGTTTCGACTACAAGACCTGTAACGTGTTGGTGGCCATTGAACAGCAATCCCCAGATATTGCTCAGGGTTTGCACTATGAAGAGGCCATTGAAAAGTTGGGTGCTGGTGACCAGGGTATCATGTTCGGTTACGCCACCGACGAGACCGACGAAAAGCTGCCATTGACCATCTTGTTGGCCCACAAGTTGAACGCCGCCATGGCCGACGCCAGAAGATCCGGCGCCTTGGCCTGGTTGAGACCAGACACCAAGACCCAGGTCACCATCGAGTACAAGAAGGACGGTGGTGCAGTGATCCCAGTCAGAGTCGACACCATTGTCATCTCTGCCCAGCACGCTGACGAAATCTCCACCGAGGACTTGAGAGCCCAGCTCAAGGAGCACATCATCAAGAAGGTCATCCCAGAGCACTTGTTGGACGACAAGACCATCTACCACATCCAGCCTTCCGGCAGATTCGTCATCGGTGGTCCTCAGGGTGACGCTGGTTTGACCGGTAGAAAGATCATTGTCGACACCTACGGTGGTTGGGGTGCCCACGGTGGTGGTGCTTTCTCCGGTAAGGATTTCTCCAAGGTCGACAGATCCGCCGCTTACGCCGCCAGATGGGTTGCCAAGTCCTTGGTCAACGCTGGCTTGTGTAAGAGATGTTTGGTCCAATGCTCTTACGCCATTGGTGTTGCCGAGCCATTGTCCATCTACGTCGACACCTACGGTACCTCTGACAAGACCTCCGACGAGTTGGTTGCCATCATTAACAACAACTTCGACTTGAGACCTGGTTGTTTGGTTAAGGAATTAGACTTGGCTAGACCAATCTACTTCAAGACCGCCTCCTACGGTCACTTCACCAACCAAGGTAACCCATGGGAACAGCCAAAGCAATTGAAGTTCTAAATCTGTGACGCGATTGCTCCATCAGTCTAATGCATTAATACCATTTTTTTAATTTATGGAATGTCCTCGTTCAACAAGTGGATATTCGACGCCCCATTTAATGCCCCAGCCAATCTATTTGAAGATTGAGTCATCAACTGGCATCATTCTGTATAATACTATTTAAAAAAACACATTATAAAAACCTACACATGTAGATCATCATCTTTCTAGTGCTGAGCAGCGAGAAACGGTAAAAACAAAAATCAGTCACGTGACACACGTGACTTGCCTGTTTCTTTACGCGTTTCCTCAATGAAATGCATTAAAGACATACCGCTGGCTCCAGACGGGCGTCGATATTGCTTGACGGCGCAGTATCTGGGTGTTACTAGTGTTGAGGGCAAGATGGTGGCTTTTTTCACCGACACAACAGTGCCACGGCGAAGGTTGGAACTGGACTCACTGGATCCGTGTTTCAAACGAGACATGTTCAATGGCGTGGAGTCCAAGGTAATTGGCGTGACAGTGTGGCCTGATATCATTGAACCGATTAGCTCATACGCTGGACGATGTTGGGTTGAGTTGAATATGAGATTCACCACTGATGGGTTCATTGCTTTGACTCCATTGATTATACTGTCTGAACATCAAAAGACATCGTTTCTGGAAAGGGTCAACAACTGGAAACAGCCTGTGTTTGACGAGCTAGATAAGCTGAACAAACTGCTCTACGATCCTCCCGAAAATCTGCACGCCACTTATTTCATCAAATGTACAATTGTCGCCGTGTTGTCGAAGGGAGTATTCGTCCATTACCACGAGGATTCGGATAGATCTATGATAAAGAATCTGGAGTTGGTAGTGATGGACCATTCTAAAAATAAGATGTTGGTCAATATCGACCGGAATCTGGTGGGCTTTCTAGGCATAAAGGTATATCCACACTGGGATCTGAAAGATTTAGATTCCGCTATATGCTCCAAAGTTTCAAACCTGGTTGATGACACGAAAGAGTATCAGATTCTAGTGAGGTTGGTTCACATCTGCGACGGTGTTTACAAATGGTTTGTGCATCAACAATAATAATATTATTATTACCCCTATGAGAGCTCGTTAGGAGATGAGTCTCACTAGTTTACTATTCCTAAATAATATGTAATTAAATCTTTTCTAACTCTTTAACAAAGTTTTCACCCCAGTAACCCGCAGTGTACTTGGTAATGTACTTGAACATCTTTTCAAAGTTACCCTTTCTCTTTTCCAGTTCCATGGTTAAACCTTCGTAGATCGCACCTGCTAACTCGTCGGTGTTCCAAGGGTTGACAATCAACGCACCGTTCAAACTTTGTGCAGCACCTGCAAATTCACTCAAGATTAAGGAGCCTTTGTTTTGTTCTTGACAGGCAATGTACTCATAACTTACCAAATTCATACCGTCTCTTGTGGAAGAAACAAAACAGACATCGGAAATGGCGTACAGAGAAATCAGCTCATTGAAAGGAACTGATTTATGCATGAAATGGATAGGCACAAAGTCGATGGTACCAAACTTACCATTGATTCTACCAACTAGCTCGTTGACGTTGGATCTGAGATTCTGGTACTCTTCAACGTCACCTCTGGAGGGAACCGCAACCTGCACCAAAACGACGTTACCAATCCATTCCGGATGCTGATCAAGGAAGATCTCAAAGGCATGCAACTTCTGAGGCACACCCTTGATGTAATCCAATCTGTCAACACCCACAATGAGCTTGCAATCCGGGCCAAACTTGGACTTCAGAGTCTTCATTCTTTCGATTACCGAGTCCTGTTTCAACCCGTTGATGAACTTTTCGACATCGATCCCAATAGGGTACGCGCCGATGTGGATCTCTCTGCCCTGGTAATGGACCCCCTGGGGCGAGGTCCCAATATTCAGGATTCTTTCGATGGAACTCAAGAAGTGTCTGGCGTAGTCGTAGGTGTGGAACCCGATGAGGTCGCAGCCAAGCACGCCCTCCAAAATCTCTCTTCTGACGGGCAAGATTCTGTAGATCTCACTCGAGGGGAAGGGGGTGTGCAAGAAGAAGCCCAACTTGACCTTGATGTTACGCGACTCCAGCGCCTTTCTCAACATCGACGGGACAAGCATCAAGTGGTAGTCGTGGATCCACACAATGTCGCCGTCCTGGATCTTCGCCAGAATGGCCTGGACGAACATCTTGTTGGCCTCGATGTACGCAGCCCAGGCCACCTCGTCGAAGTTCATTTCCCCTGGCTGATAGTGGAAGAGCGGCCACAAAATCGAGTTCGAGAACCCGTTGTAGTGCAAGTCCGCGATGTCGTCCGGCACCCACACGGGATGACACCCGAACTTCGTGCTCAAGTCCGACTCGATCTGGCCTCGTTCCTCGGGAGACGAGATCGACATCCCAGGCCACCCAAACCACAGAAACTGCTGTTTCATGCCCTGGAGCGCCGTCACAAGCCCGCCTGAAGACATTGAATATTGCGGGCCCTCGTCGCTCTTGGTGATTGTCACGGGGATTCTGTTGGAAACCACAATTACCGCCATCTGTCCAGAATTGAATGCCAATTGATAAAGAAGAATGATAGAGAATATGAAAAATGTATGGGGAAAAGTCATTTCTGCGATTAGGGATTGGCTGTGGCTGGAAATTAATTAATAAAAGGGGCATGGAGCGCGTTTGGCTGTCCAAAAGTTGGCTCATTGGTACCAGTAACCTGTGGCGCCGCCACTGGTTTTTTTTAGATCCTTTTAGGCCTTTGTGAAGGCCAGTTGCATTTTTTATCTCGGGCTGCAGACACGGCAGCGGCCTCAAAGTTGGATCAGAAGAAAGCCTGGCTTTTGTCGGTAAGCCTGATGTAGTTTATGGGCATAAAGCAGGCTGCAAACTTGCTTTATGCTCCAAAAAGGCCTTGTTAACATTCCAGGCTTGCCCTCTCTTCATGAGCCCAATAATTTTCTTGGTCTGATCCAATGTTTACCTTTCGTTGTGTGTAATCAAGCCATGCAGGTGCTCGTGGATCTTCTGCGCTGGCTGCTGGGACCGGCCAGCAGCAGCAGCTCGGACGTGGCTTCGTTGTCGCAGGGCCGCTCGTCGTTGAACGTGCCGCAGTACCAGCCCGGAGAGAACGCAGACTCGCTAGATCTGCAGGTCAAGGCTCTCACTTACGTGTTCCATCGTCTCCAGTTGGCGAAAATGGCGCCCTTCGTCACGTGCGACCGCGACAGCGGCGAGGTGATGCTGGAGTTTCATCCGTCGGCCGCGGCCGCGGCCGCGCCGCGATCCGTCTTGATAACCCCGAAGCTAGACAAGGTGTACAACATAACAGGCTTCTGCAGAGAGATAACGGGCGATCCGCATCGCGTCTTGGTCGACTGGTGCAAGAACAAGGCCAGGTCGCTGTTCATCCTCAGCGGGCTGCCTCCAACCGTGCCGTTGGTGGATCTGGGCCCCGACTTCGCGTTCCACATTCTGCCTCCTGATGCCTCCGACGAAGAGTACATAAACGTCTTGGTGTACCAGAGCGAGATCTATGCAGAGCACAAGGTCGACGAGCGAGTCAGGCTGCAGTGTGTCCAGAATGCGCTCAAGAGGCAGCGACAATCGAACCAGTATTCCGATCTGGAGCCCTGTGTGTTCTCGCTAGACGACAGAAGCGAAGTCATCGAAGGATATCTAAATAGGCTGGCTATACATGTTCAGGTGAC
The DNA here is from genome assembly GCA_030579555.1 of Saturnispora silvae. NCBI lineage: Eukaryota > Fungi > Ascomycota > Pichiomycetes > Pichiales > Pichiaceae > Saturnispora > Saturnispora silvae. The sequence goes on along the minus strand of JAKTRE010000012.1, from coordinate 11,253 downwards.
GAGATTGTTCAACTCTAAATTGAGAGACCAGAGAATCCACCATTCAAAGAGCTCGCTCAGTAGTGGAATGATTGGCAGTTACAATTTAATGAAAAACCATGATAATAGCGCTAACAGCAACATCAGCAGCGGTGATTATAGCGATGCTACCACAGTTTCAAGCATGTCTTTTGATCCTATATTTTCGTCCGAGCAAAAGAGGGTTTGGTGGGAACAGGCAATGATGTCGGTTAGAATCAGAATTGAGAAGGAAAGATATTTCTAACTCTCACTCAAGTACAAATACTATTACTATACTATGTTGATATCCATTTTTATTTGCAAACCCCCTTTTATACACTTATGATTACCTACTCGAACGAAGAGAAAGGCCCAGTCCTTCACGTTTATATCTTTTGTAAAGTTAAACTGTTCCTTATGTATGAATGTGGGCTTCTAAACTAACCCTTGCTTCTTCAATTGTTCGTAAACTTCGGCTCCCATAACATCACCCTCTTCACCAACTTCCACCTGTTCAACGTCCTGCTGCCATTTCTTCTTGTCCAGTTTTTCTCTTTCTTTCACCTCAACCAATTTCCTAACCTCATCGATGGAATCGATATCATCGTAATCACTAAAATGATCTTGGATACCTAACATTCGTAGCCCATCAACATGCCTTGGCGAGCTAAAATGGGCAGAAAAGTTATTGCGACCTTTGAAAGTTTTGTTGCCACAAATTTCACATTGGAACGTGTACCGTAGACCGCGCATTTTGAATAGCCAAAATGGGATTGGTTTTCCATCTGGCCCCAGCGGTAGATTCAACGGGTTGTTATCTATTCTGTCGGATTTGTTTTGACCCTCAGAGTCATCTAAGTTGAAGGAGTCTTTCATGAAAACTTTCAACGGTACCAAAGAAGGCGAAGTTTTAGGGTTAGCCTTGACTTTATCATTTTGTTCCAATTGGTATTCACGAGTCGTTAACAAAGATGTTCTTTGGAAATTCTCTAATGTATCGTTGAATATTTGTAGCAGATATTTCGATATCAGTGTCTCAATCTGGTGCTCTAATAAAAGTCTCTTTGAGTTGTACTTTAGTTTCGCTAGATGCTTCTTACTTTTCAAATGGTTTTCCATCGGTCCAGTTTTAGTGAAACTCAAAGAGCAAACCTTGCATTTCATATCAGCGGACTGTTCTACCTCTTTTGGAAGATCTAAGACTTTGAGCGGTTCAATTTTATGATAAAAGGCGTCTAGATAACTCAGAAGATTTTCCAAATATGTGGTATAATGATCACTGTTTAGTATAACTGCAGTGTCTTTATTGCCCACAAGGTACTCTTTCAAATAGATATAATAGTTAGGTATTTCTTCCAGCTCTTTGGATCTCGGTAGCTGCAACCATTGGTTGTAAAACGGTTGCAAGTCCATGAACTTCCCTTGCGATTCGTTAGGTGTGAAAATCTTTGATAAGTGAATGTCACTTGTGTACTGAGACTGAACCGGCACCAGTGTTTCTTTACTCTGGTCTTGTTTGACCTTCTTCAACGTCATCATTCTGTAGACATTATCTGAGTCCTGCAAGGTCTCATCTTCGTTCATTGAAGTCAACATTTGAATGGACTTAGTGTCTGAAACATCGATCACGCGTTTGATCTCATTCAAAATAGACTCTTCGTCAAAGACAGGCTCCTTGGAAGACAAGTTCAGTAGCTGGCGAATAGTGTGCGAGTCCGATTGGTGTTTTTGCATTAGCTTGGCAACTTCATGTTTCTGAATAAGAGTAGTTTCTTTGGCCACTACTGGGGCTCCCGAGTCGGGGTCTTTTTCTGAACAAATAGCACCATTATGCTGCAATCTCTCTATTATGGCCCATTGCACCAACTCGCTGTCTCTCAGCGTCTCCACCACAGTGTCAACAGCATCCATTTAGGTTTTGCGTATAAGAAAAAATAGAGCTATACCATAGAATGAACCCATCTCTCTTCTTCGCTACACCATGGTGACAGCGGTCTTGTTTGTTCCCAACTCAGATTGCACACCAACAACCATCACACAGTTGACAGACACGCTAGCAAACATGCAGGCGCGGCCGCTGGGAAACTGGGCCTTTGAGCTACGACTTTTCCTCCGAAACAAGCACTCAAGACCCACACATGTATCGCCAGAGGATGTTCCGGCCACATACATGTCCACGTTGCGACTGAGTTATCTACCGCACGCCACGCTGAGTATCATCAATAACTCGAAGGCCATTGTGGCCACATGCAAGCCGCAACAGGAGCATATGTTGCAGGGCTGCTGTATCAACCAACCACCCAGCACGTCGCAGGATTCGTTGGACGCTCTGCTATTGAACAGATTGCAGTCGCTGTGGACGTTGAAACAGAGCATTGCCTCGCATGGCGGCCAGGGGTTCGAGCTAGTCTATTCGGGAGAGAGTTTCCGACTCAGAGTGGCCAATTGCGTTCACAGAGGCACGTTCAAAGGACTGTTGGTCGAAATGGAGCATCTGGACTCGCAGTCTAGTGTGGAAGAAGACCTCATAGCGAAATTTACGCGTTCCTTGAGTCTTTTGAGAGAGGTGGCCGCTTTGCCTGGGTTTCCACCGGGGGCGCTCAGCTACAATGTCCTTTCGGAAACAAAACTAGATCCGCTAAGTGATCTGTGTCAACAATATTGTGATGCCTTACAGCTGTAATTAATAGTGCTATATATAAGTTATTTAATCCCTAAAAGCTCGACAGTCAAAAGTTAGATCTTGGCCAAAAGGTTTTGACACTCGCGAGTAACCTCTGCGTTACTGGAATCAGTTGCGGTTTTGAGCATTTGTTCTAGTAGCTGCTTGATTTCCGGGTGCATTGGCGGCCGGAACATGATCAAAAACAAGAGACTTTGGAACCCCAGTTTCATGCGCATTGGGTCAAAGCAAACTGTTGATATCTTGGATAGGATTTCCAAGGGAACCAGCGGTAACTCAGAGAGGAACCTGATAAAAAGCGCTCTATCTGACATCTCAATGAACGAAACCAAATGGTCCATTACTTGTGAGAGGTATTTGAGATATTGGTTGTCTTTTGTTGGGGTCTTGAGTTTGTATTGCGAGTACCATTCTTCACTTAACCAGCTGATGAGACCTTGAATACGTCCCTTCCAATCTGCTTTGAAATATTCAAGTAACGCTTGACCAATATACTCTGCATGAACAGGTTGCAACCCACGTGATGCTAACCTGATAAGGAATTCCAACTGTTGCTGCTGCTTGTTATCCGCAGTCGGTTTAGAAGATGGCAAGCTGGTCATAATCATGTCATCTATGACCACCTTAACCATATCGCCAACGGGTATATTTGTAGGTGGGTCTGGAAGTACAAAGTCATCTTTGATAACACGTTCCACAGCGGCGGTAGTAGGGGTCTGTTCCTTTTTAATTTGAGACACACTGGCAGTTGGATCATATTCATCCTCCTCTTCGTCGTCCTGATTCGCTTGTTGTGGCTGCTGCGTCGCTTGCTCCTCTGGTTGCGGGGTTGGTGTGACCAATTTGGGTTTGTCTGCGTTCAACAGCCATTCGTATCTTTCCTTTACTAAGTTCAACCCCTGAACCAGAACTTCAGTGTCGACTTTGGCTAGCCCCAACAAGATCATGCTCGAAAGATAGCCTTGGTCGATTGTAGACATGTCAAAATTCGACAAATCGGACTGGCTTTTGATCATGGTATAGAGCTGATCCCAGGACTTGTTAGCAGGGATTTTACTCTGGTTGTAGTAGAACGGTTTCGACGCTAGCTTACGACGTTTGGCCGCAGGGTCTTGGTCCTGCTGCTGCTCATCGTGGAACATGGAATCCCATTGATCGGACGTGATTGATACTTTATTTTGCTTGAACTTCATGTCTTTGTCATTGACGAATTTCAACTTCTTCTCAAACCTCATTTTGAAGTTGGCCTGGCTGATAAGGTTCTTGTTGAGCATCAATTGGATGAGGATCTTGTTGATACGGTCGTTGAATCTCTTCAAGATTCTTGTTTGCACTTCGATGTTGGCTGAATCTAGAGGAAAATGCGGCTGAGCCTTGAACTGCGACTCGTAGGCTAGAGTTATGTTTAGAAACCTCTGGGTGACTAGTTGAGGAGAGGTTTTGAAGAGCGACATGAGGCAGGAGTTGACGGTTGAAAACAGGGTTGTGGGCAAAATGAGGTCGTTGGCCATGGAGCTGATGAGTCTGTCAATCAAATTCTGCGACTGGATCACCAGTTGCGGGTAGTTAAGGAACGCAAACCGCTGGGGCTGCTGTTCCTGGTGCTGGTGGACCTTGATGACCTGGTAGATGAGCTTGGCCAACGCCTCCATGACGCCTTGAGACTGGAACGTGGCTGTTTCGGGGTTGGTGAAGAGCAGCGGGAACCCCGTGTTGGGCCACTTGTCCAACAATTGGACTCTGAAGCTGGAGATCTCAAGCCACACACTTTCGTTGAACACCTGCAGCTGGAAGAGATGTGGGTAAATGGTGGTGAAGGCCTGGACGGCCAGCTGCACGATGGAGTACGGCTTTCTGATTACTGGGGAGGGGGAAGAAGAAGAAGAAAAAGCGGGAGAAGGGGTAGGAGAAGACGAGGACGCGCTGGGGTCGTCGGAGAGAGCAAACAGAAGCACCCTTTTAAGGTACAGCCAGGACTTGGCGACACACTGCGGGTCTGCGGAATACGCCGACTGCGCGCCCGCGGCCAGCGTCTTCAGCAGCGGCAAATGCAGCTTGTACTGTTCTGGCGAGAAGTCTGCGTCGGCCACCGCTGCGATCAGCGACACCAGTTCTTCCGACGACGCCATCTTTACACTAAGAACAACGTTAGCCAAGAGGGCGGAAAAATTCTTACCCCATACATATACCGGGATTGGGCCCCAGTGCTCATTGCACGGGGCCAGATAGCAGTACAGTTTAATAGCATACAAACACACCTATTTAGTAGTTTCTTCTTTCTCTGGCCCTGCCGCGGCCGCCTCTCCTGTCTCTAGGGTGGCCATGGCCGTGGCCACCACGGCCGCGGCCGCCCCTGCGTGCGAACTGCGACTGTCTCTGGGCGCCGTTGTCGCCACGGCCGAACTGGCGGCCCTCCTCGAAGCCGGGGTCGAGGTCGACGTCGATCGTGCGGCCGTTGAGACGCGTCTTGTTGATGTACTTGACGGCGTTGGTGGCGCCGCGCTGCGTGGCAAACACCACAAAACAGAACCCCGTAGGCGCCATGGTGTGCGCATTGAGGCCCATGATGACGCGCTCGGGCACGCCCGCGCTGGCAAACAGCTCGTACAGCTGCTCCTCGGTCGTCGACAGCGACAGATGGCCCACATACACCGTGCGCGACGCCATGCACCGGTCCAGCGGCCCTCGGTCGCCCGTGGTGCGCGCCTTCGACAGCATGTAGCTCGAGGGCGCGTCCAGCCGCGGAGCGGCGGACGTGAACTTCGGCAGGTCCCAGCTCTGCGGCAGCTGCGGCTGCTCGGTCAGTTCCATTGCGTCTAAAGAGCCAGCTGGTCAACAGGTCCGCTGAATTTTTCGGACTGGGGGCCTTTTTCCAGCACCCGAATATTGTACCGGCCCAGAGTCGAACTGAGGTCGCGGACATCGTAGTCGATGACACTCACCGAGCAGTTGGCCACAACCTCGCGCGTGCCGAAAAGCGCCCTGATGACGCCGCCGTGGGCCACCACCAGCACATTGTGGCGCTCGCGGCAGTGCTGCGCAAACTGGGCCAGACACGCCTGCACGCGGGCCAGCATGGCGCCGTGCGACTCGCCCAGATTGCGATAGTCGTCGCCGTAGACGTCGCGAGCCTCTAAAACGTGCATGCCCTGCACAGGACCCATCATGCGCTCGCGCAGATCGCTGGTGTACCGCACGTCGGCCAGGCCGTGGCGGTTGCCCGCGCGGATGATGTCCAGCGTCTCCTTGCATCGCACCAGGTCGCTGCAGATGGCCGCGTCAAATTCAACGCCGGCCAGCTCCAGCGCCAGGTCACGTGCCTGCTGTCGTCCGGTCTCGTTGATGGGCACGTCCAGATGGCCCTGCAAGATCCGCTGCAGGTTGTGGTCGGTCTGTCCGTGGCGCACCACAAAGAGCCGCACCAGGTGCGGCTCGCTATTGAGTTCGATCATGCTCTGTGGAACAAAGAGCGGAACAACCAGACGTGAAATCTCCAGAAGCGGCTCAGCAAATAAGGAAGATGATGAGCAAGAATCGCTACCGTGGACTGTCTCGACGTAAGGGACCGTGCATTATTTCAAGACGCAGGGCATGCTCTGGGGTTGAGAGTCAACATGGCGTCTTGTGATGGGTCAACCACTCACTAGTCAAACGCTCATTTGTCGTCTTACTAGTCGTCTGACTCTTCTGACTGGAATGTAACATAGTCAACAAAAAAGGAAAAGAGGGAGGGATGTGAATCCTCAGCTAAAAACAGATGCTATTTCTCAGCGCAACTTTAGGCTAGAACCTTGTTAATCCTTTCGACCCTCTAGGGATCTCACGTTGAGATCTCTCAAAGCTGCTCAGCAGATCTAAGACTGGAAGTGAAGGTAATAGACATAAATAGCTATGGCTTATAGTGGCTGCGTAATCTGATTGAAAGTGAAAGTGATAAGAATATATAGTAACTAATAATACAAAGCAACGTGGACCAAGTCCTTTTGCGTAAACCGCGCATCATCTCAGAAGGCTAGGCCATAGTAGCAACATCACCAGGCTTTACGACCATAGAGAGGCCCTCTGCCCACCTCAAATCAAGCCTAAGGTGATAATAGCAACGTAGACTAATTCCTCTTATGCAAGAGACCACGCATCATCTCAAGACGCTGGTTCTGGTCTGCAGCCGAACCGTAGCCTATGTTTTTCGTGCTGCCATTGGCGGCGCTGCTGCTGCTGCTGCTACCCTTACCGTTGGCATCGCTAGCGCCATGGCCATTGTGCGGTCTCTTGTTAGCAGTGTAATAGGGATCCTCTCTGTCTCTCTTTGGCGTCAGATCGAATTTCCGCTGGCCGCCGCCATGGTGACGCGACCAAGGCCTATGTGGTGGCTTCTGGACCTGGTGTCTATTGAGCTGTTCTTTTTGGTGCGGTAGCTGCTTTTCTGGTAGGCGCGGCGGTTGCTGTTGCGATTGCAACTGCTGTGACTGCTGCAGAGACTGTTGCTGACTTCCTGGTTGGAAATCCATCTCGTGACTCTCCTCTATACCCATCAAGGAACTTTTGTCGGCCATCGGCGGATCCAATTCGAACCATTTGCTTTTCAGGGCACCTTGTGCGTTCAATCTCTTGGTTGGATCCAATTTCAACAAACCGTCCAACAACTCGACCCAACCTTCGCCCAACATGTCGTCACGGAATCGTGACTCCAAGGACCGCTTGTATATGGTTTTCAAGTTGACTCCATTGGAATTGATAAGATGGCAATCGGGGTAGCTCTGTTGGTCCGGGGTACCCACCAATTGGAAAACCAACTCTGCCTGATGCAAGTCGCTCTTGCCCTCAAACAAGGGCCTTTTCAAGATCATCTCGGCCAAAATGCATCCAACCCCCCAGAGATCCACGCTTGTGGAGTATTTTCGGTCTCCCAGTAGGATTTCAGGAGCCCTGTACCATCTGGTGACAACAATACCGGTGTAGTCGATGGTGTTGCCGCCGAAGCCCCCGTGGGACGACCCAGAGTCGGCCTTGGGACCGTGGTAGACCCTCGCTAGCCCGAAATCACCTAGCTTTACCGTGCCAAAATGGTCCAGCAGCACGTTAGCCGTCTTGATGTCTCTGTGGAGATACCCCTGCGCATGCACATAGGCTAGTCCCTGCAAGAGCTGGTTCATTATGCACTTGACTTGCTCGCGACTCAAGTGCACGCGCGGGTTTCTCAGGAGACCGTTCAGATCGCAGGACAAGTACGGACACACAGTGTAGAACGCGTCCGTGTGGAGCACCTCGAGCACCTGCACCACGTTCACGTGGTGCAGCTTGCGCAGGATGGTGATTTCGCGGAAAGCCGTGATGGCCAGCCCCTCGCGCGTGTCGAGCGCCTCGAACTTCTTGAGCGCCACCTGCTTGCCGGTCTGTCGCTGCGTGGCCCTCGCGACGACCCCAAATGTGCCCCTGCCGAGCTCAGGCCCCAGATCGTACTTCTGCATTTGTGTAGAGAGAGAGCGACACTGGCATTTTTCACCCACATAGTGCAATATTTAATAGCCACATCATCGTCGTCGTCTTCCCTAATTAATCCAGCTCTATATGTCGCAGCCGGTGGAACACGACCAGCGACTGGCGCTGCACGCGATCCGCGGCTTCTTGCGCTCAAAAACCTCCTTCGACGTGCTCCCGGTCTCGTACCGTGTGATCGTGCTCGACACCCAGCTCCAGGTGAAGCGGGCCCTCAACATCTTGCTGCAGAATGCGATTGTGTCGGCGCCGCTGTGGGACGCCGCGCATGCGCGCTTTGCGGGCTTGCTCACCGCAAAGGACTTTGTGCGCCTGGTGGCCAGCAATGGCACCCCCGACTGGCACCAGCAGACGTTGGCGGACCTGGCCTCGTCGCAGACGGGCCCGGCGTCTGCCCAGAGCATCCACCCGCTCAAGTCGCTCTACGAGGCCTGTGTGTACATGCTCCAGTCGTCAGCCCGTAGAATCCCGCTAGTCGACCGGGACGAGTCGTCAGAACGCGAAATAGTCGTCTCGGTGCTCACCCAATACAGAATCCTCAAGTTCGTGGCCTTGAACTGCAGGGAGACGCGTCACCTCTTGCTGCCGCTCTCGCAGCTCAACATTGGGTCCTGGAACATCGTCACGGCCACGTTGGACACGCCAGTGTTGCAGGCGGTCAAGCTGTTGGCGCAGCACGAGACGTCGTCCATCCCGATTGTGGACCACGAGAACAAGCTCATCAACGTGTACGAGGCGGTCGACGTGCTTGCGCTGCTCAAGATCCAGGACCTGGATCTGTCGCTGAGCGTCGGCGAGGCGTTGCTGAAGAGATCGGACGACTTCGAAGGTGTCTACACCTGCACCCCCAACGACTCCTTGTTTGTCGTCCTAGAGACGATCAGAAAGTCAAGACTACATAGATTGTTCATTGTCGATGGCGAAGGTGCCCTCCTGGGTGTACTGACTCTAGGCGACATCTTGAAGTACATCCTATTCCAATAGATGTGCACTCTGGATGAGCATTTCATGTGAAAGGGAGAGGAAACGAAAACGCTCGCGAGAAAATCTTCTATATTAATGGTACTTCTATACCACGTACCGCTGTACGTCATTATGTGTATTTGTTAACGGTAATTAGTTCTCCTAGCGCGTTTTATTTTTGTATTTGCACCACGAACGCTTGGAGGGAGACAGGGGGGTTCCTTAGTCACATGCTCAGCGGAAAATTACAACCGCGTGTTCCTTCCAAAGAGCACGCGATATTGATGAGAGAATGAAATAAATAAAGTTAGACAAGAACAAAAGAGTCAACTAGCAACTAAACGAGCAAACTGAGCATCAGGAAGACAATAGTCATCCATCCCTTACTGACATTCTTACCGGATCCATTAGCATCAAAGGCGCTGACACTAGGAGCAGACGCCACTGGACCGTTACTTGAAACACTGGCAGACCCATTAACGCCTGCTGTAGCAGTAGGAGTTTCAACAACAACTTGACTGAAAGTACCCTGAGTGCTACCCAAATCGGCAACAATAACACTGGTAGCAACGGAGCCGCTACCTGGTTGAGTCTTGGTGACATCATTACCAATTGGAACAACCTCAATAGCTTGAGTCACCAAGGCGGCAACGGAGCCAGATGTCACAACAGTTGGCTGGTAGACAGTACTGACTTGACATGCAGCTTCAGTACAGTAGATAGTGATGGTGGAAGTTTCCTTGAACTCCCCTTGACCATTAGCAGTCGCAGTTGGTTCGATAACAGTAATATCACTTGTAATAGACGAACCACTTTGAACGAAACACAAGGTAGTAGTTGTGAATCTAATGGTGTGAGTGATAGTCACATCTGGCTTTTGAGTAATGGCTTCGGTGGACCCAGAAATAACAGTCACACCAGTTGGCTTAACTTCACCAGATGGAGCTTCACAAACAATGACAACTGTGGAGGTGGTTGTAATGGTAACACCATTTTGAGTGAGAGTAACCAAAGATGCAGTAGTAAGGGTGGTTGGAACATCAGAAGTCACCGTAACAGTGGACAGCACATTTTGCGCTGAAGTTTCACAAACAATGACAACAGTTGAGGTGGTTGTAATGGTCTTACCATTTTCGGTGATTGTAACCAAAGTACCTGTAGTGATTGTGGTTGGAACATCAGAAGTAACGGTGATGGTAGATAAAACACCACAGGATGGAGTTTCAACAATGACGACGACAGATGAAGTGACAGTGGCAGTTGGAGCACCAGTTGGGTCGCTTAATGTGACGGTGGTCAAACCAGTGGTGGTTTCAACACCGGTGGCTTTACCACAAGGAGCGGTAGAGGTGACGGTAGATAAAGCACCACATAATGGAGTTCTAACAACGATGACAACAGAGGAAGTGGTGGTGGCAGTAGCGACACCTTCAGAGTCGGTCAAGGTAACAGTGGTCAAACCAGTGGTGGTTTCAGCACCGGTCACATCAGCACATGAGGCTGTAGAAGTGACGGTAGACAAAGCATCACAATCATAAACAAGGACAACGGAGGAAGTGACAGTAGCGGTTGGAGCACCAATAGAATCGGTCAAAGTAATTGTAGTTAAACCAGTAGTAGTTGCAACATCAACACATGATGGGACAATCGAGTAGACGGTACCCAAAACGTCACAATATGGAGTCTCAACGACAGTCACAACGGATGAAGTGACGGTAGTAGGGGCAACACCATCAATGTTGGTCAAAGTCAGAGTGGTCACACCGGTGGTGGTTTCAGCACCGGTCACATTAGCACACGATGCGGTAGAGGTGACGGTAGATAAAGCACCGCAAGATGGGGTCTCAACAACAATCACAACAGAGGAAGTGGCGGTGGCAGTGGCGACACCTTCAGAGTCGGTCAAGGTAACAGTGGTCAAACCAGTGGTGGTTTCAGCACCGGTCACATCAGCACATGAGGCTGTAGAAGTGACGGTAGATAAAGCATCACAGGATGGGGTCTCAACAACAATCACAACAGAGGAAGTGGTGGTGGCAGTAGCGACACCTTCAGAGTCGGTCAAGGTAACAGTGGTCAAACCAGTGGTGGTTTCAGCACCGGTCACATCA